>ML179678.1:0-23226 GCA_004369135.1 Dendrothele bispora CBS 962.96
GATTGAATGAAGTTAGACACCATGCTTGGTCTGTACATGTGTTCTAATTAATGTGTGTTAATGCAACTCTTAATGTGTCAATTTTTGATGGTGTTCCATAGCTTGTCTTCTCAATTCAGAAAACCTGAACTGAATATACCCAGTTCAAACAAGCCTATAATATCATTGATGGCATCAGAACTGAATAACTCAGACATGGAACATAGACCTTCATACTTGCAGCTCATGATACTTATCTTCAACCAGAAATCTAGAACCTTTCAGTTGCTTAGGGCTTTGAGGAGCTACTTGAATGATAGTTGAGTCCAACTATCATCATCTATAAATGGGACCTAGTAGTGGCTCATACAGTGTTTACATTAAAGCAGGCAGATCAGCTTCCGATAATTTCCCTTAAACTAAGGCTGCTATATCTAGATGCACTACTGTACTATTTCAAAGTGATAAATTCTAAGTACAGTTCATTGAGTCCGGTGTCCAAACAGTAGTGTTACACATGTAAATTTTGGTTAACCATCTCAAGTCACCAGTTCAGTAACAAATGATTTAAGTATGCACTCTACCTCACAAGATTCACAAGATGGTAGTAGAAAGTTCACTTATGAACAAGATTTTTTCTTTAGACTCTTATTTTCATAGCTGATAACAGGGTTCCAACTCAGATGTTATACAAAGTGAGGTTTAAACCATGGTGTCATGCACTACTGGACAGTATCACTTCAAAGTAGTACTGCCACACAGTGGAGAAAAAAAAGATTTCACAGGCACTGCATGGACTGAGATGCACTTTCCATTTTACAACAAACAACTTAGGTCCTCCTGGCTTGCCCTACACCAGTGAAAGCAGGGGTTTGAGATCCTGTGTCACATGGCAATTGGTTTTAATGTACAACAACTCCTGTCCCTCAGAAGTTGTAGCCTGTCAAACTCCCCACTATAAATTATTTCACTGTTTGGATCCATCAGTGCTAAGGTGGTGGCCAGGCAAATGTAACCAACCTCACACAAGAATCATACAGTATATACACACACCATATATAAAAATTTTAATTCTCACAGGCTCTTTTGGCCTCTATACATCATACAGGTAACAGTAAATCCCCTATTAAAATCAACTTGAATGAACCTTGGGAGCACTCTAAGATATTTGTGTGATTTTATGTTATGATTTGAGAGAAAACATCACAAATACTACTTCAGACTGTTGCTATGAACTATTCCTGGGGGCTTCCCCAGTGAGATATACTGCTGCACAGCCAATACTCACCATATTACTTTAATATTCTTGTATAGAACATTTAGTTTGTATCACCATAAGTATGGGTACATGATTACATCCAAAATTTAGAGGCTAGTAGATGTATTGAATGATTGCATGTTTTCTGAGCCATTCTCCTTGAGTTGAACCTTTTTGAGAAAGCTCTGATGCATTTATAGTATATAGTATATAAACATGTCTCATTTGACATTATGGTGCATGTGGATGTGCTTGAAGAAGGTACACAAGGCTAGAGTAACCTGTTAATAGTATCTTGTGATCTCCTCTCTCAAATCTTGACATAAAATCATACAAGTGTTTCAAGGTGCTCACAAGGTTGATACAAATTGATTTTAACAGGGAATTTGCTGTAAAATGTCTAATTGTGGTGATAGGTCAGTAGTGGCCAAATGAGAATTCAAAATTTCCATATATGGTGTGTATATAATGCTCTCCCTCACTACCCGGAATACGTTGTGGTTGGGTATGAACATACAGATTGAAACCCTATATCTTCGAGTTGGTACTACTATTGGGATACCGCTGATAGATGTATTAAACCAAACGGCTTCATGTATAATACCCCGGTGGTATAGCGGTTACATCGTAACTCCTTCAGGTTTGCTTGACCCTGATTTGCCCGGCTTTTTTCGGCTTTTTTCAGTGGATCAAACCGGGCAAGTCACAAGGGGACCAGCCAGCGGGGTTTTGGTAACAAGCTGCCTCGGCAACCATTGAATTACATTGAATTTTTGTGACGTGCCGCTTGGCAACAAGCGGGCAAGCCAGCAAAGCCGGCCAAAGGAATCACGTCATTTCATGATGTAACGTGTCTAAGTGTGCTGGCATGCTTACCTGCTCGACGCAGGTTCGATCCCTGCTAGTAACACTACCCCGAGAATAGAGAATAGAATGTGTAATAGAACACTAAGCGTTATATTTTTTTTCTATATTTGAGCCGGGTACCACATGACGCCTTATAATGGCATAATGACATAATGGCCGGCCTGTCTAATAATCATTTGTAGATGTCCATTTGCCGGTTATTATGACACCCTTTCATAATGGCCGTTATAAGGCCGTATACGCCGTTATTAGGCGAAATCAAAAGTTCCGACATGATTTCCAGTCAGGCAGTCACAAACCGTACAGCCTGAGGGCGGCAATATCGGCATGACATAACATACCAAATTTGCCCACAACCAGCCAGCCGACCGATGAAAAAGTGGCTCCAAGAATGTCATTGGGGGAATGGTATTGCCCTCCGAGTCGATTGGAGTTCGACGAGAGAACGAATTTACGGGGAACCAATTTCAATGACAACTTGATGTCAACAGCCGTTCGTCACCAATGTGGTCTTATTTGGACCGGAAGGCATTGGCTCTCCTGGTAAGCCGTCTCGAGTCTCCGTAGAAATTAGAATTAGCCTTACTTACTTCTACCCAGTGTTGGCCCGATTTTTTTCATCTGAGTAGTTTATAGAAGGAATTTATTTCTGCAAAATTATCGCGCGATACCTCCGCTTTCCGGTAAGTGAAAGATTTTCGAAATGAAGTTCTCATCGAGAGTTTAGGAGAAACCCTGCGCATCTTGAAGATTACTGATTGGTTCAACAAGATTTACGAATGTGCACAGTACAGCCCTTGCCACCACAAAATGTCTGCTGAGATTTTAGACGTCGGAGACCAATCGGAGACATGCGACTAGATGCGACTGCGCAGTGCGAGCGGAGAAGAGCCTAGTCACGACTCACGTGCACATGTTGAATGATCAGACATGACGTCATGATCACTGTTTGATCGGGTTTGACGCTGTCTGACCAGGCCTGATCACGGCCTGATCACGGCCTGACCAAGTCTGTTCATAGTCTGATCACAGTCTGATCATTAGTTGATCACAGCCTTACTGGGTCTGTTCATCAGCTGATCACAGCCTTACCGAGTCTGTTCATTAGCTGATGAGACCTGACCAAGCTCAAGGAGGAGGAGGAGGAGTAACCGGCATCGGGAACCCAATAACTTGCAGCCGGAATTCGCGCTACATACACGGCATTAATGGATACTTGACCGTGTGATATCCACCACACAGTGGACCAGGTGGACCACAGTTGAGGACGCCGTGTAAAGAACACATGACTAGTAGCTGCAGTTGCCAAATAAGGCACCCCGTGAGCTCTACACAATCAAAATCCTTAGCATTGAGTCGTCACGTTCCTATAGTCTTATGTATAACTATATATAAGTAAGTAACCCGTGGTCGTACTACCTCATTGGTACTAACTACTTAGAGTGTTGCGTACATGACTGTAAGTATTCAAAACTCCAGTAATTTCCGTACTGAGCTCACCAAGAAGATGTTAAGTAACAGCTAATGGTAAACGGCTGATTAAAGGGAATCGGAGGCTTGGAGCGGCGTGAGTGAGTAATGTATCATATTTTCGTAAGCCGCTACAAGTTCCCTGATCAGGCCTGATAAGTCTGTCATGTCTGAAAATGCAGTACAGTACATTTGTAAAGTTGATGCACCGAGGTTAGTCTGAGGGTCAGATTTGGCATGATTTTGTCGGATTCTGTCGAATTCTGTTGGATAAGCAAGGTTGCAACTTTTGCGACAAAGCTGTCTTCGTCTTCTCTCGATGTACTTCCAAGTACTTCTCCATGGCCACAACCTTGAAGACGACTCGGACTCAAGAATCATGAGGCAATATCGAATTTTTGTTCAAATACAGCTTGGGTTGATGATTCCCAATTCAAGTTATCGTGGTTCGTAGGTCAATAGTCCATGGTCAAGAACAATGCAAGCTTGGACCAGTACCACAACTTGTTACAAAAAGCCTTCCTAAGCGGTCGGTATGCCGCAAGAGAAACCACACGGGACTCATTTCGACACCGAGGTATTATTAGAATGGTGCAGGTATTGTTCGTTGATCCAGGACGTGTGGTCGAGTGGACTCGGTGAGTTGTGCATTGTTTGCTACACTACTGGATTCCTGCTGAGCTATAAAAACGAGCAGACCCCGTCACTTTCTCTCTCTAAATCTCTTTCTTCACTTCGTCTTCCTCACCCACCCGGTCCCAAGTTGTCAACTGCGTTTGCTGCTATCATCTCGACGCGACATAAAGAACATATAATGAACGCCAGCAAGAACAACTCGTTTTCCAATGTCACTAATGGCCTCCCGAGAGACTCAGAGTTGAATGTCTTTCAGTCGGGGTCAGCTTCCTCTCTGCCGGTCGGAGAGGGTACGGGCCCTGAAGACAGCTCCACCTCTGCCAGACGTACTGACAAGGAGCCCATACCCGACGGTCACAATACTATTTCCTCCAAGGGCTTTGACACGTACAGAAACAGAAACGAAGTCGTCAACGGAAATTGTCACGAGCCTGACACTGAAAATGAAAATGTATCGGTACGCTTTGTATGACACCTCCGGTACGAAAACATGGGCTTACCCTGTATTTCTTAGGTCCCAACTACCGCAAACTTGCAAGTCTCTCCCATTGGGTTGGATGATGTTGCTCAACTGAACCCTGTTGATGACTCGCTCGTTACTCAGCCAAGAGAAGCCGCTCAGCAACCACAAAGGACCTCTCCGCTGGCCGGAGAAGGTTCTCATCTACGCTTTGATGACGCTCTTGTCCCAGAACACGATTACAGCCTTTTGTTCTCCGTCCCCGGCAAAGATGTAGACACTAACGAAATAGCTGCGGGTGACCATGTCCAAGAAAAGTTCTACACTAAAGAAGACATTGACTGGGTAAGCCCTTTTTTATCTTTAAAAAGCAACTTATTGACCTCTCTGCGTGTAGCTCACAACAAAAACAAAACTCCAAAGCTTCCTCATTCAGGTGGATGACTATGTTGTCCCTTCCGACCAATGGTCTGAACAAATTGGTGAAAAAAAGATGTGTGCCTATTTCCACCCTTCCGCCGAATGTGTTCTGGAACATCAAGAAGTCCTCGAGGATTTGCACAACACTGAATGGGCTAGCGTCAAATCCCTTGTCTTTCATGAATATGGGCAGACTCCAGACGGCTGTACCGCGTACGCGTATCTGGGAGCGTTTTCTGTTCGAAAGGATTTCAAGACTTTGAGTATGGATGAGTGGGAGCTTGTTGAGGTGGAGGTGAGTGTTGCTTGCTTTACATACGGAAGTAAGCAAAGAGAGCTAATTCAAAAGTTGTAGATGAAAGCCCATCTCTGGGAACGTTTCGCCGAATTGAAAGGTTTGATCACTTTTGAGGAGATGCAGAAGTTCTATGAACTTGTGCATTGCTTCGTCATGGACCTTTTAGATGACAACGTGCAGCTTGACGTTCAGGGAATCCTTGAAAAAGAACAAAAAAAGGGCGCAGAAGAAGAGACTCAACAGGAGGAGTCCGACTCCCACCACCACGGCTCTCAAACCTCCCTACTTCAAGTTGCAAGTGATGTTCCTCCATCCGCAGGTGCCGGAGACACCCCTAATGACTCAAGTTCCCCAGGTCCCGGAGCTACCGAAGAAACCCACCGAACAAGGTGCAATTGGCAAAAATCACACTCCGCTCCAGCAGTCCCCGAAAGTGCTACTGTCACTTACGAGATTGATTGGTCTGAGACTCCTATGGACGATACTCTGGCTACAGCTTTCAACCATAAACGGTCCCATGACCAGCCGCCTCGGGTTCGTTCTCGGAAAATGACGGGGGCGGGTTGGCTACATCGTTAGAGCGTCAGTTGTGACTCTGCGAAAGGATTGCTTATGTGGATTGGAGGCGGTTCATCAGCAGAGTCACACATTTATGGAATGGTATAGCACGGTATAGCATGGTATGGCAGGTATAGGTCCATACATTCTATACAACCCGAAGGTGTATAGAAAACAGGGGGTAGGTGTCTCTCTATACCAATGTATGGAGAATATCCGTACTATACACTTGAATAGTTCTATACCTTACACAGCTCTATACCTTCCATACATCTATGTATTACACATTTCTATACTTTATCAATTTTAAAGAGGTTCATTTTATTGGCATTCTATTGTACAGTTAAATATATTACATTAGGCTTCTACTACATGGCATCAAACAGTGTCAATTGTGAGCAGCAGTGTCAGCATCTACACACATGAGAAAGAGACGGAAAGAATTTTTTACGGGATAGCTAAGAACAATGTAACAGAGAACAAGAGAACAACGCAACGGATAATGAAAAAAGTGACCAAATGCGACATATATAACCAGAAGGGGACGGGATTTTGAAGCACATATGGTCTTCACCCCTGCTCGAAGGACTGAGCAAACAAACTAGTTAGTTAAATGACAAATTGATGAAATGTAGTACACAACGCACCGTGAAATCCAAACAAATGGCATCAATGGCTATGCTGTTGTGCATTAAAAAGTCGAGATGGCATTATTGAGAGAGAATATACAGAAAAAATCCAAGAACGCACCACAGGAATATTCCATCCTTTCGACTTAAATTCCAACAGGCCTCCAGTCGGAGAGATGAATTTGATCCCTATGGAGATTGACGGGCGTGCATGCAAAGTTGGGGGACCAAGCAAAGAGGTGTAGGCTACAGAGGATGGTGGAGTGAAGTAAAGAGACGAAGTGAGAAGGCTCGTTCATATCAACAAACATTTAAAGCTCCGCTCAAACAATCATGTGACCGCATCACTAGAAACAAATGCACGTGATTATTTTACCGAGCGGCAAGCCTAAGCGCCTCCAACTTCAAGCACGCATTGATGTGCTCAGATCCTTCTAACTGCCACCATCTGTTCTCAACAACGACGGGGTGAAAATCGCAAATTTATACAGAGGCCAAATGAATACATAACATTTTTTTCCATGACGATGTATAAGAAACTTAGTCACGTTCTCCTTGTCATTATGAATGCTATGTATTCTGACTCTTTCTGAGCTAAGAAAATAGCTACACATCTACTCAAAAAAAATTTGGTTCAAAGGATAAGTATTATGATAATAAAGTCTTCTATACACTCTATAGACTCTATACCCAAAACAGTCTCTATACAATATCGAAATCTTCCAGGTATGTATAGAGTCTATAGATGGTATAGAAATTTTGTTCATCCATACCGACTATACCTCCATAACCTCCAAAAAGTTGTTATTTTACTGATGTTGCGGTTGCGGTTGGACAGGATTCAGCATGGGTCGGGCGGAGTCGCTGGTACCTCGTCACTTGCGCGTTTGGGGCTCGCCTCTCCTGAAATGACTCTTTATCTAATCTCCCTTTTATCTCTTTCTTTCTCTTTTGCCTGTTTTTTCTCCCATTAGATGTATACGATTCTCCCTTCTTTCCCATACATTGATAACTGTTCCATTTCCGTCAACGCTATCTGTAGTATATTATCCAATTCAATATCACTTTCCCCTATTCTACCGTATCTCTCCTACTTGAGCTAGTATCGTCTCCGTGTTCTTCCAAGATATCCGTTTCCTCTCGTAGTTCTTCCCTCTCATGTATCATCTCCATTCTCCAGGTCTCTTCATCAACCTGTTCCTCGTCATCAAGACTTTCCGCAATCTCAATATGCTCAATCTGCTCATCATTATCCTTATTCATTCATAATGACAATCTATAACACCTTATCCATAGCCCAACGTTCCAATAAATCTTGTTCAGCGACTTTTCTTTGCATGGGTGTCTCCAGTAGACCAAGGACGGGACTGAGCATTCCTCTCCTCCCAACAACGTTGTTTAGAGTTCGGGCAAATTTCTCTCGTTCGGTTTCCAACCGCATCCAACGTTCATCGAAATATTCCGTAGCTCGGGAAGCTATTTTTTTGAAGCTGAAGCTTCCTCCTTGAGTTTCCGGGCCACCAGAATTCCCTGTAGTGTTGTCATGACCTCTCCCCGCTAAATCGGTACTAGAACCCCCTCGAGTTCCCAAACCTCTGACAAAGCTGGATCCCAAATTCAGACGACTCCCACCATTCTCCAACGCCTCCTCGTCCAACCTCTTCAACATCCTCCTCCGTTCTTTGTTCCTTCTTTCTTTTCTCGTCTCTTTCCAATTACCAGCTTTGACCCCTAGTTCGCTCATTCTGTCCATCACACCTTTCGGTTCCAATGGCGGAGGCATTCCTTCGAATTGGAGAGGAAGTGCCAACCCGGGGTCTTGGACAACTGTCAACTGTCTTCTCAAAACCGCTCCTTCAGGAATTTCACCTGGAGGTATGGGCACGGGTTTGTCTGCTATAGCCCGTACGATAGGTCCCGCTAACGGGATAGGTATTGGAGAGTTTAGTAAAGCGGAACCTACACCCCGACCAATTTTGCTTTGGTTTTGCCCTTCTTTTTATCACCGCTGTTTGAGTTGCTCGATTGGATGAGCATCAACATAGCGGGTGTGGTACATAAACGAACGGAAAGACCGCGTGGATGGAAGAGGTTGAAGTTTGCTGTACGGAGGTAACGATCTGAGATGGTTTTGGAGAGGACCTTTATACCGACTTCGGCGGTGGTGATGATGATGACTGAGGCGATCATGGCCCAGTGGTAAGGTCTGTTGATTCCCCCCCCCAATTCCAATTAGTTTAACTTGCCGGCAACAAAAGATGAACTACGCAAAACTTACACGAAACCGATGGCTCTCCCAACAAGACTGACGACTAACGGTGGACTCGCTGAAATTGCAAGGTTCAATCCATCGATAAGATTTAAGAGCATCTGTTGGGAGATACCGAGAGATCGAAGTTGATCATTGTATCCTCTGGCGAAAGCTGAATCCCACTCTGCACTTACGCTGATTTGAGGGATGCAGAGTGGAAGAGGAAGTGCATCACTGGTACGGTGATCGGTTTCCTGGTTCGTAGACTCGCCATGGTCGTCCGGACGACGTTGCTCATCCTGACTAAGGGTTCGGTCTGGTGGGCTCGATGGTAGGAAATGTCGGATAAGGAGGTCTGCGTCCCGACGGAGTTGGATACCAGATGAAGCCGCAACAGGCGATGTGTCGGAAGGTGGACTCGCCGCGTAAGAGGGTGGGTTATCTTCGATTGTCGATGATGGTCGAGACATGTGAGTACAGCACGTTTGTCTGTTGAGTGGGCTTATTTTCCCTTCCAGGTTCTGTGAGGTATGTTTTATACTTCTCTCACTGCTGCGGGTTCTGTGATATATAGAAATCTGTTGTTTTATTGTGACTCCATTGAATTATAGGAACGCTGATCATCCGTCCATGGATGCATCGGCAAGACTCACCATCTAGCTTTCTCATTAGAATGCATTATTTCGTTTGAGCGAAAGCAAGTATCTCGAAATTTAGCATATCATAATTATAATGAGTCGTTTCATATACTGTGGACCCTCCACGATCAGCGAATGAACATCACGAACATTATATGCAGATAGTACACATTTCCCAAACGCTCCTAGAAATTTCAGAAAACCAGAGTAATTCCGTAGCTTCTTTTAACCAATACATAACAGAGCTTTCAGGATCCAAGCTTTGGGTCAGATGTGCAGTAAATTCCAGGCCTATGCACTGCGATCATGTCACAATACAATTACCTTGCTGCGTACAACATTCCGGATGGACTTGATAGTAAATAACACACTAAATTGGTTCAAACTAAGCATTGTTTGTGCCGTTCATGAATTTTGTGCTGGAGCTTTCGCTTGAATGCATATGAGTAAGTAGAGAAGACCACTGGTGAGAGTAGCAACTCACTAGGGTCCCTTTTTTGCGCATACTTACACTTCTTCATAGGGCATGATCTAGTGAGTCACTAGAGTTAGTGCTTCACTTTGTATTTCTACTTGTCAGATATACTTAATATAATACGGTCTTGAGGTTTTCTACCAGTGGATTTGCAGACTAAAATCTGGAGGTCCATATTTGGACGTAACAGCACGCGCACCGTGATTTCTGTGGTAGTTTTCTGTCTAGAGATATAACATTCTGCGGTGAATGAGCAGGCAACTCGTCCCAGTACATGTCAATGTGCTGATCGACTGAAGGATCCGAGTAACTTCGAGGTGAGCCGAAGCATGCTTTTCTGATACTCAAAATATTTACTTAAACCCCTTCCCTCTTCGAACATCAAGACATTGTGGAGCATACATAAAGAAGCAACCCGTGTTGCGATCGTGAGAGATAGCAGTAGCTCTTACTCCTCGTGATTCGATGTCCTTGGAGTGTAGGTCTTGTGAAAAAAAAAGGTTATACGGAAGGAATATATACATAGAAAAAGGGAGATGTGTATGGACAACTTGAAATTTGACGCTAAAAAATTGTATTGTCACTTTTCCTTTTAGGGGCACTGAAGAATGGCAATTGGGAGATGGACAAATACATAGATACATCAACTCGAAAAAGCAGTCCAAGTATGGTAAGAAAACAATGAAGGGGAGAGACCTTGGACCGAGACAACTCAGACAAGATAGAGACGTGATGAAGAGAAGGCAAGAGAAGGACATACAATGACAGAATACTGTGACTTTAGAAGATCGGTTCCAATTGAGATGGCTATGACATGAGGCAGGGTTTTTAAGGTTTGAAGTTGAGAATTAAGGTTTCCCAGACGAATTTATCTAATCCTCACGTGCAGGTGGATAACTTACAATATCTTTCCTTGCTTTGACATCTGCCATGCATCACAACGTTAAACAGAATAAGCGCAGGCTGAATGCATTTCGTGGGTACAAAATCAGAGACAATAGCACCAAAAGCCAAGATCAGGGTCCACCAGGTAGGTGGAAAGAGTACGATTACTCTATAAGTTCCTGATAGGAATTTTATAGGCCAGCAGTTTTTCGGGCATGCCTCAGGCAATGACTTTAGGTATGCAAAAATAAACAATATTGGGGGAGATTTCAACAATTACTATAGTAAGTATTTCCAAAGTGAAGAATTATATTTCTAATTATTCCACTATCAGATGAGACTCAATTTGCTACCCTAAAAGATAAGTTGAGTCCCATCGAAAATCCTGCACAGAAAACATATGACTGCAAGGAAGGAACCAGGATACAGTTACTCCAAGATCTGGAAGAATGGACTACCAGCAATAAACAGAAAGTGGCTTGGATTTCTGGCATTGCTGGTACTGGTAAAAGTGCAGTTGCAGTTTCTCTAGCCTCAAGAGTCAGAGAGAATCTAGAGAGTAGTGTTTCCCTTGCATTGACTTTTCACTGTGTCAAGGGTGAAGAGACTAGCAAATTATCTTTGTTAGTACCAACAATCTGTTACTATCTGGCACAAGCATGCCCAGCATACGGAGACATTCTACTGGATATTTTTAAGAGGGATCCATCCCTAAAGGCCCCAGCATTGCCACTGCAAGATCAGCTGAAAATATTCCTATCTCCAGCCACAGTCAAAAGGGGGTTCATGATGCTGAATAAAGCTATCATGATAATTATTGATGGCCTTGATGAATGGGGGACAAAAGTTGAGCGAGGAAAATTGCTGAAAGGCTTGATGGACCTTTTCAATGAAGTATCTATGCTGAGACTGGTCATTACTAGTCGGCCATATTCTGATATTCAAAAGGCTTTAAAACATCCATCTATTGCCATTTTTGACCTTACAAAAGACTATGACACTCAATCAGACATTGAATTGTTGATCAAATCAGACTTAGAAGCTGAATTTACTTCTGAGGAAATAGGCAAGCTGGTGTCAAAGGCTGATGGTCTTTTCATATGGATTGTTACAGCTCTAAACTTTATAAGAGAAGGAATGAACATGAAGGGTAGAATGAATGTCATTCTTGGGACAGAGCAAGCAAAAGGAGAAGTAGGAAGTCCCTATCAAGGACTTTATGAATTGTATGACATTGTACTAAAAGAAGCATTTTCTGCTGAGGATAACTGTGGATATTTCAAAGCTGTGATGAGTGTCCTTATAGCTACTATGGAACCTATGTCCCAGAAAACATTGGCACAGCTGCTGGACACTGAGAATATGTCCTTTGATATCACTGAAAGGGTTTTGCAATATCTTAAGGCAGTGATAATATATGATCGAGATGGAAAAAGTCACAGTCACTTATCCTTCAGAGAATTTCTGATTTTGGAGGATAGCAGAAATCAGTTCCAAGAGTGGTTCTTAAATCCAAAAAATGCACATATGACAGTCTCAAAAATGTGTATAGAAGTGTTGATATCTGAGCTCAAATTCAATATCTGTAAATTGGAGACATCATATCTACAAAATTCAGATGTTGTTGATTACCCAATTGATCAAAGGGTTGAGAAGTTTATCTCACCTCAGTTACAGTATAGCTGTTTATATTGGAGCAACCATATAGTGGAGGCAAAGGATGTCTCAGATATGAGTGATCTTAAAGGAAAGGTGATGAAATTTGGGACACAAAAGTGGTTGATATATTGGATAGAATGTCTAAGTTTGATGGGGAAGTTACATACATATAATGAATCATTTGAAAATGGTAAAAGATGGGCTGAATTACATAATGTAAGTGCTTTATGGCAAATACATGGAGAAAGATTTAATTGTTTTTTATTAGTTGAAGGATCTTAAGCAATGTCTAAATGAAATGCAAGGTGTTATAGATTGGCATTTTCCAGCAATAAATAGAAACACTCCACATCTATATGTGTCAGCTCTAGCTATTGCATCAAGTTTGCAACAGGTGGATGGGGTCCGAATACTGAAAGAGCATTTGAGAAATGTTGTCAAGATAGAGAAACCAGGGCAGCTGAAAAATTGGTTAGGGACAGTCAAGATAATGCACTCCTCAAGCAGTATATTCTGTATTGCATACTCCCCAAATGGCAGATATATAGTGGCTGGATCCAGGAACAATACAGTTGAGATATGGGACTCCCAGACTGGACAGCCTGTGGGCCAGCCCCTGGAGGGCCATACTGAGCCAGTTTTGTCAGTGGCATACTCTCCAGACAACAGACATCTGGTATCTGGATCATTTGACAACACAGTTAGGATATGGGACTCTCAGACTGGACAGCCTGTGGGCCAGCCTCTGCAGGGCCATACTGGCAGTGTTTTTTCAGTGGCATATTCTCCAGACAGCAGACACATGGTGTCTGGATCCCTTGACAAGACAGTCAGGATATGGGACTCTCAGACTGGGCAGCCTGTGGGCCAGCCTTTGCAGGGCCATACTGCTGTTGTTTGCTCAGTGGCATACTCTCCAGACAGCAGACACATAGTGTCTGGATCATCTGACAACACAGTCAGGATATGGAACTCTGAGACTGGGCAACCTGTGGGCCAGCCTCTGCAGGGCCATACTGCTGTTGTTTTATCAGTGGCATACTCTCCAGACAGCAGACACATAGTGTCTGGATCCTTTGACAACACAGTCAGGATATGGGACTCTCAGAATGGACAGCCTGTAGGCCTGCCACTGCAGGGCCATACTGACAGTGTTTGGTCAGTGGCATACTCTCCAGACAACAGACACATAGTGTCTGGATCATCTGACAACACAGTCAGGATATGGAGCTGTCAGAATGGACAGCCTGTGGGGCAGCCTCTGCAGGGCCATACTGATAAAGTGAACTCAGTGGCATGCTCTCCAGACAGCAGACATGTAGTGTCTGGATCAGATGACAACACAGTAAGAATATGGGACTCTCAGACTAGACAGCCTGTGGGCCATACTGACTTGGTTTGGTCAGTGGCATACTCTCCAGATAGCAGACACATAGTGTCTGGATCAGATGACAACACAGTCAGGATGTGGGACTCTCAGACTGGACAGCCTGTGAGTGAACCTCTGCAAGGCCATATTGGCAGTGTTCAGTCAGTGACATACTCTCCAGACAGCAGACACATAGTGTCAGAATCCTCTGAGAACACAGTCAGGATATGGGACCCTCAGACTGGACACTCTGTGGGCCAGCCCCTGCAGGGCCATACTGAGCCAGTTTTGTCAGTGGCATACTCTCCAGACAGCAGACATATAGTGTCTGGATCAGATGACAACACAGTTAGGATATGGGACTCTCAGACTGGACAGCCTGTGGGCCAGCCACTGCAGGGCCATACTGGCAGTGTCTTTTCAGTGGCATACTCTCCAGACAGCAGACACATAGTGTCTGGATCCTCTGACAACACAGTCAGGATATGGGACTCTCAGTCTGGACAGCCTGTGGGCCACCCTCTGCAGGGCCATACTGGCAGAGTTTTGTCAGTGACATACTCTCCAAACAGCAGACACATAGCATCTGGATCCTCTGACAACACAGTCAGGATATGGGACTCTCAGACTGGACAGCATATGGGCCAGCCTCTGCAGGGCCATACTGGCAGAGTTTTGTCAGTGACATACTCACCAAACAGCAGACACATAGTGTCTGGATCAGATGACAAATCAGTCAGAATATGGGACTCTCAGACTGGACACCCTGTGGGCCATCCTCTGCAGGGCCATACTGACAGAGTTTCTTCAGTGACATACTCTCCAGACAGCAGACACATATTGTCTGGATCCTCTGACAACACACTCAGGGTATGGGACTCTCAGACTGGACAGCCTATGGGCCACCCTCTGCAGGGCCATACTGGCAGTGTTTTTTCAGTGGCATACTCTCCAGACAGCAGACACATGGTGTCTGGATCAGAAGACAACACCATCAGGATATGGGACTCTCAGACCGGACAGCCTGTGGGCCAGCCTCTGCAGGGCCATACTGGCTGGGTTGGGTCAGTGGCATACTCTCCAGACAGCAAACATGTAGTTTCTGGATCCTCTGACAACACAGTCAGGATATGGGACCCTCAGACTGGACAGCCTGCCAGTGTGAGCCAGCCTCTGCAGGTCTATACTGCCTCAGGTACATTAGTGGTCTACCACTTAGACTCAATTGGCTTGCCATTGTCCTTTTCTGCAGATGATCCTACCATGATCCAGCCTAACCTGTTCAAACAGGATGTCTCATATGTACATTCTCCACCAGACCACTCTTGTGGTATTGACTCTGAGGGATGGCTACACTCACTTAATTGCCCCTCAAACCATATACTTTGGCTACCACAGCAACTCAGGGGTTGTTTTCAGGATGCCAGACAAGTCCTAACAATTCCCCCAGATGCCAACAATCCTGCCATTAAAGTAGATTGGAGCAATTTTGCTTTTGGCAAAAAATGGACTGACACTTGGGCTGATATGTGTTAAAAACAGTTGATTAGAATAGTATGATATATTTATTGCCTTTCACAATGATGAGTATACTTGCTTCCTATTTACTTACTTACCTTTTCAACTGTTGCATTTTTTTATGTAAAACTTGTGTTTCCACTTCAAACCAAATCACGAATTAACAATACTGACCATGTTTCACAAGTTTAAATTTATATAAGATCATCTCCATCTTCGTTCTACTGTCAGGTTTGTCAGAATTGGATTATGTATCATGACAATTTTTATATCAATAACTGGAGAAACCCCTGGTATATTAAAGGTATGAGTAAAAACATAGGGAGTGAAAGGCACAGGACCCACAGGTGTCATCCCTTAAAAAAAATCTATTATAATAGTCAGATTTCAATAATTTATGGCAGCTAGTGTGTACAATTGAGGAAGTATTCAAGAGAAATAAAAATGATTGGACTTTTTTTTCATTTACTTACTTGCCTTTTTTCCTATTGAATTGTTGTACAAAACTTATGTTTCCACTTCAAAATACTGACTTGCATCTGACAAGCTAAGATCTATATCGAAAATAAGATGATCTCCATCTCTTTCATACCGCGAGGTTCATCAGACTGGATCATGTATCCTGTCAGTTTTATATATGAATATTCACACAGAAGCCCCAGGAATATTAAAGGTATGAGTGTGAAAATGCACAGGTGTTATTCTGTTAAAATTTATGATCATAGTCAGATAAATCTTCAATAATTTAATGGTAGCTAGTGTGTACATTTGAGTAAGTATTTGAGTGGAGATAAAAATGACTGGACTTGATAAAAAGAACAGAAAAACCTCATAGAAAAAGGCATTAGAAAGGAGCCTCTTCAAAGTTCATGTTTAATATCCTGTTGTTGTGGAGTGGCCTTTCAGATATCTCTGGATTCGAAGCTATCACCGACTAACAACGGACATACCTGAAGGTCATGGGAGGTAATGGCACATGTGAGAGGGATTGAAGTTTAAATTTTGGATATTTCTTTAGTAGTGCAGAGCACAAAGATGAAGACAAAGACAAAACCAATGTAGATTTGGAATACATAAACATTGTATGTGTAGTACATACAAATCTACACTGCATGTAGATACTTACAACCTCCTCCCTACCCTTGCATTATTTTCTCTGCCTCTCGGACTCCAGGAGCTGTATCCATCAAGAATTTAGTTAAACTCAAGAGGACTCAAGCCAAAAAGAATTGTATCCAATACATATAAGTGGAGTTTATTCCACTGTTTTGAGTAAGAGGCGGGATTGAGAAATGACAGATTAGCGGGAGATAAGGTAAAATTTGAGTGGTTCAATTTGTTATTTAGGGAAACAGATAGATCTGGGCTTGTGACTCGGACCTGTTAATTGAAAAAAAAAAGACGTGCAATTCTCTCTTTTCTTTGTTTTTCTGTTTTGTGAGCTCGTGCTAGGAACTCAAGAGTGTGCGCTCAGTTTGAATTTTTTTTTGTTTGAAAGTTGATTTGTAGAGACAGGTTCTGACAAGAGCGGCGAGAGGCAAGAAAAAAAAGGGAGATCGCTTTTGTTATATGTTAAACCGCACGAGATTGTTAACTCTTCTTTTTATTGAGAACGACAAGCTGATATAAAATTTGGCCTTTTTTTGTTCAAGTCTCCGAGTCGTTAGTAATCTAAGCAAGCGCAAAACTCGTCACTGAGACCGAGACAACATATTCAGGATGAGGATTACGTTTGTGATTGATTCCTCTCAAAAAAGAATCAATCTTTCTGTAGCAACATGCTCCCGGAAGATGACCATTGGCCACGGTGCTTGAACCTACTCTTCTCAACCTGTTACCATAAATCAGAGACGTTGCCAGCATTTACCCAGTACTCTTACTTGGATGGTCCGTAATATTTTGCGGGGTTTCCAGAGTGGTATTTGAACTTTGAAGGGGGACCGATAATTAAGGTACGTTTGTGCATGGCGCTGTCAATGGATAATCATGCAAGCACAGGTGCATCGGCCACGTGGATTGCGTGAGATCTTTCCCTGTTCCTTCAAGTTCAACTCGGAACTCTACGACTTGTCCAAAGCTCCTCGTTCCTCTCCATGTTAGCGGATTCTTCCAGCTTGTTAAAGCTCAGTACTCCAAACTAAGCAGGGTCAATGGAATCGGCAAATCGCATAGTATTAGGACCATGCAACGTATCCAATTGTCGAACGTTGACTTGGACAAACCACAGCCTCTGCTAAAAGGGTCAAAGGTCTTTTTTTCAAGCTAAAAAAGCGACGTGATGATAGCGCAGTGGCGTTGGTAAGACGTAATTGGAGAGTAATCCAGAGATGATCCGAGGCCTCGAGAACCCAAAAAGCGTACAACCTTTCAATGTATCACACGTGCCGGAGGAGGATGACGAGTGCTCAAGCGCTCAACGTCAACACGTTTCCATATCCAGTCTATTTTCGGTTCTTTCTCTTCTTCTCAACTACGAGACTGGTACCATGAACTTTGACTGAGGACTTTTCTTCCCTCAAGTTATACCACCATCATCAACACTAACACTACTACATACCACTGCCATATTTGAATGGACCTGCACAACACAACTCGTGATTATGTGCTTCCACGACCTCCCATTCTCCGTCCTCGCTTTACTCCTCTTGCAAACGCACCACACGATCACGGCGTCCGTCGATTTATCTTCATTTGGCGACTCGTTCTCTTCTACCTCCTTTTCGCCACGCGTCGAGCCAAGAGACGACACTGCGTACGACCAGAACCCAAATGGTTCGTTCTTCGTTTGGCTACCACAGGATGAATACTCGGAGGATACCTTTTTCGAGTGCGTTTCTCTCTTTTTTTTTGTTCGTTGGTTCTCTGGTCATTTGAGGTGAAATATTGACTTCCAGTAAAATACAGCCGGTTCAACTTATTCGCAGGCGTCGACATAGATCCCATACAGTGCGTCTTTTTTTCTTCCCACTTGACTTTGACTAACCTTTCTTGGTTCATCCAGTGGGACAGTAAAAGGATCCCTTACCCTATCCTCTCCCTTCAGTCCTGTCAACCAAAAATACATACATCACTCAAATTCGAACTCGATCCTTTTTGTTTTGGGTACCTGCAGTTACGTCAACAAATCATTCGCCCTAAACAACGGCCTCGCGTACGTCCAGAACGGATCGGTGTTCATGAAGGGCAACGACACAACTTGGTTGGCCGACGGGAAATTCAGGAATAGGTACGTCGCTTTTCAGTTTCTCCCGTTGTTGGCTGTTCTGCATAACTCGGAGTTTTTATTCCTATCTCATTCCCTCTTCCCCGTTCCTGTTCCCGTTCCTATTTTCGATTTCCATTACCTTCTCCGATTTTCCCTTTCTCAAGTGGAGACTCGGGAGTTCTGTTCTATTCCAATAATCTAACCTATCATTTTTTTTTGATTTTCCCGCTAGCGTACAGATATCGAGTATATTGCAATACAACACGGGACTCTTCATCCTCGACATTAACTGTGCACCTTGGGGATCCACAATCTGGCCAGCTTGGTGCAGCCGTGGACCGTTGGTGGAGGTTAATTGCCTTGGGTGAGTTGCTCCTTCTTCCTCTCTCTTGATTTTTTCGAAAGAGACTGACGCTTAATGATAGACAGGCGAAATCGATATCCTCGAGGGAGTTCATGACAATGAACATAACCAAGTCGCATGGCATATATACAGGTGTTCTTTGACTCCAGAACCTAATTTACCGGCGCTGTCGTCCTAAGTTTAGACATATCCTTCCAAAGTCTTTTCTAGGTCGCTCACCTGGGGCTCTACCATCTTACTTTTTTGGTGATATCAGCAAAGCAACAGTCAGAATAATACCGACTGCGACAGCATGATCCCTCCCAACGCCGGTTGCGGCGTTCAAGAATGGAGTAGGGCTTCATACGGAGAAGATTTCAATCTACAAAGCGGAGGCGTGTACGTGATGAAGTGGGACGAGAACGGGATTGCTGTTTGTGAGTCTTTTTTTTGGTTCTCCCTTCAATTTCGTATTAATTATCCTTGTTTCTGGCGAATTGGAACCCCCAACCCTTCACCCTCCACCCTCCACTTCCCCTCCCCTCCTCTCTCTTCCCTCCTCCCTTTTCACTTGTAAACAGGGTCCTTCTTCCACGCTGCCGTTCCAGCGGATATCGTCTGTGGTACTCCCAACCCTTACACAATGGGGTTCACCAGTAGCTGCTCTTGAACCCTGGAGGTTGGTGAGCCGATAAAAGTTTTGTGATTCATTTGATTCGATCGTCTTTGGGTGAGTTTTTTCTTCTACCCTCCCTCCTGAATTCAGCAATTCCCTTCTTTTCTCCATCGATGTTCCTGTGCTCTTCATTTTTTCCACGGTACTTAATGAGAAAGCTAACACAAGAAAACTATATTTGTTACGTTTTTTTTCAAAGACATAATCTTCTGTGTTTAATGGGCAGGTAACTCATACGTGACCTCCGGATGTTCCGGTACATATAACAAAATAACTTGTAATCAGCGCTCTCCCTCCCCACCTCTTCCTTTCCTTTGTTGTTTCGGAACTTAAAGAACGCATCATAGAGTATCAATTATATGAAAGTGTACAAGAAATAACCGATGGTTGCGATCGTGAGAGATAGTAGTGACAATATCGTCATTGCTCCTCGCAAATCGATGTTCACAACAGCGGGGAGGATGTTGGTTGTAGCCGTGGTATCGGGGTCAGTTTGTTTTGCAAGGAACAAAAAAGGGTAAGTAAAAGAGAAAGAAAGGAAAAGAACGAACAGGGTAGCGCATATATTGGGGAGGATGTATATTGCGGAGATGTGAATGCCAGGACTGTTGTATTAATTAGTATGCGTTGTTGCAGAGCGGGTGGTTGTACACATACTGTAGTCGGACAATCTTGACTTGAAGTCGATGTCAAATAATTGTAATGGCAAGGGCTGGCGAGAACTAATGGAATAAAGTAAACGGCTGCCATCCTACTAATGAACATTTAGTCCAACTGCTCTTCTGTTTTTGTTTTGATGCGAAGTCTGGGAAGCCGAAGCACGCGAAGAAAAAATGGCGTGCCGATGTGATGCTAGAGGATGATGTTGCTGAGTTTCAATTTAAATGCCACGAGGCAGGGTTTTTAAGGTTCAAAAAGTAGAATTAAGGTTTCCCAACTGCGTCGACAGAACTTATCTCATTCTCACGTGCAGTTGGATAACTTTACAATTTGAATTTGGTCTTCTCAATCTTTGCGCGATCGACATCCGTCATGTATCCCAAGAAAAAGACCTGGAAGCACAAGCTGCGTGCATTTGTTGGGGCTAGAGACCGTGTTACTCACAGTGGACCAACAATGAATAATTCAACGGAGAGCAATCCAGATGCTGTTATTGGTGTTGGAAACACTTCAGCTCAGGTTGAAGGTCAGCCCGCGAGTCAGGATCTTAGAGGTAGGTGGAGAAAACATTGTCATTTTTTAACTTGCTAATGGAATATTAATAGACAACAACAGTGTTAACCCTGAAACAGGAATGGATGCTCTATCTAAAAACAATTTAAGTGTTGTTACTAGCTTTAAGAACACTGAGAATCAGGAGCCACCAGGTAAGTGAAGAGAGTATGACTGATCTGTGGCTTACTGATCAGAATTTTATAGGCCAGCAGCCTCAGTTTTTTGGGCATGCCTCAAACAATAATTTTAGCAATGCAATTATAAACAATGCTGGGAGAGGTGTTAATAATTACTACAATAAGTACTTTTAAAGTGAGAAAACATATTTCTAATCATCTTACTAACCAGATGAGAGTCAATTTGCTACCCTCAAAGAGAGGCTGGGTCCCATCACAAATCCTGCACGGAAAACATATGACTGTAAAGAAGGAACTAGGACACAGTTACTTCAAGATCTGGATGACTGGACTGCCAGCAATGAAAGCAAAATTGCTTGGATTTTTGGCATTGCTGGTACTGGTAAGAGTGCAGTGGCAGTTTCCCTGGCTTCTAGAGTCAGAGAGAATTTGAGGAATGTTTCACTTGCACTAACCTTTCACTGTGTCAAGGGTGAGGAAACCAGTGAATTATCCTTGTTAGTGCCAACAATCTGTTATCATCTGGCACAAACATGCCCAGCATATGGGAAGATTCTATTGGATATTTTCAAGGAGGATTCATCTTTAAATGCCCCAACATTACCACTGCAAGATCAGCTCAAACAATTCTTAACCCCAGGAAAAGTCAAAAAGGAGTTGATGATTCAAAATAAACCTATCATGATGATAATTGATGGCCTTGATGAATGGGGGACAAAACTTGAGCGAGGAAAATTGCTAAAAGGCTTAATAGACCTTTGCAATGAGGTATCTATTCTGAGACTGGTCATTACTAGCCGGCCACATTCTGATATTCAAAAAGCTTTAAAATCCCCCTCTGTTGCCAGTTTTGATCTCACAAAAAACTATGATACTAGATCAGACATTGAGGTGCTGATCAAATCAGACTTGGAATTTGAATTTACTTCTGAAGAAATCAGCAAGCTAGTGGCAAAGGCAGATGGTCTTTTCATATGGATCGTTACAGCTCTAAACTTTATAAGAGAAGGAATGGACATGAAAGGTAGAATGAATATCATTCTCGGGACTAGACAAACAAAAGAAGAAATAGAAAGCCCCTATCAAGAGCTATATGAATTGTATAACATTGTACTACAAGAAGCCTTTTCTGCTGATGATAATTGTGGAATTTTCAAAAAAGTGATGAGTGTCCTTACAGCTGCAATAGAGCCCGTGTCCCAGGAAACATTGGCACAGCTACTAAATGTTGTGGGCATATCCTTTGATATCACTGAAAGGGTTTTGCAGTATCTTAAGGCTGTGATAATATATGATCAAGATGGAAAAATTCACAGTCATTTATCCTTTAGAGAATTTCTCACTCTGGAGGATCACAAAAGTCAGTTTCAAAGGTGGTCCATAAACCAAAAGAATGCTCATATGATAGTCTCAAAAATGTGCATAGAAGTGTTGATATCTGAGCTTAAATTCAATATCTGTAGATTGGAGACATCATGTTTGAAAAATTTAGATGGTGATTGGCTAATTAATCAAAGGGTTGAAAATTTTATCTCACCCCAGCTACAGTATAGTTGTTTATATTGGAGCAATCATATAGTGGAGGCAAAGGATCTTTCAGACATGACTGACTTTAACAAACAGGTGATGAAATTTGGGACACAAAAGTGGTTGATATATTGGATAGAATGTCTAAGTCTGATGGGGAAGTTGCATAGATATAATGAGTCACTTGAAAATGGTAAAAGATGGGCAGAACTACACAATGTAAGTGTTTTATAGCAATCAGATAGACAAAGAGTTAATTTCTTTCTTTGAGTAGCTAAAATATCTTAGGCAAGTTCTAAATGAAATTCAAGGTGTTATAGATTGGTATTTTCCAGCAATAAGTAGAAGCACTCCACATCTATATGTGTCAGCTCTAGCGATTGCATCAAGTTTGGAACAAGTAGAAGGGTTCCAAATAGTGAAAGAACATTTGAAAAATGTTGTCAAAATAGAGAAACAAGGGCAGCTGAAAAACTGGTTAGGGGCAGTCAAAATAATGCACTGCTCAAGTAGTATATTCTGCATTGCAAATTCCCCAGATGGCAGATATATAGTGGCTGGATCAGAAGACAAGACAGTCAGGGTATGGGATTCTCAGACTGGACAGCCTGTGGGCCAGCCTCTGCGGGGTCATACTGGCACAGTTTGGTCAGTAGCATACTCTCCAGATAGCAGAAACATAGTGTCTGGATCTTCTGACAAGACAGTCAGGATATGGGACTCTCAGACTGGACAGCCTGTGGGCCAGCCTCT
>ML179678.1:23816-43254 GCA_004369135.1 Dendrothele bispora CBS 962.96
CTGCAGGGCCATACTGACAGGGTTTGGTCAGTGGCATACTCTCCAGACAGTAGCCACATAGTGTCTGGATCAGATGACAAGACAGTCAGGATATGGGACTCTCAGACTGGACAGCCTGTGGGCCAGCCTCTGCAGGGCCATACTGGTGGTGTTTTGTCAGTGACATACTCTCCAGACAGTAGACACATAGTGTCTGGATCAGATGACAAGACAATTAGGATATGGGACTCTCAGACTGGACAGCCCGTGGGCCAGCCTCTGCTGGGTCATACTGCCTGGGTTTGGTCTGTGGCATACTCTCCAGACAGCAGACACCTAGTGTCTGGATCAGATGACGAGACAATCAGGATATGGGACTCTCAGACTGGACAGCCTGTGGGCCAGCTTCTGGAGGGCCATACTGATAGTGTTTTGTCAGTGGCATACTCTATGGATGGCAGACACATAGTGTCTGGATCCTCTGACCAGACAGTTAGGATATGGGACTCTAGGACTGGACAGCCTGTGGGCCAACCTCTGCTGGGTCATACTGACAGTGTTTTGTCAGTGGCATACTCTCCAGACAGGAGATACATAGTGTCTGGATCCTCCGACAATACAGTCAGGATATGGGACTCTCAGACTGGACAATCTGTGGGCCAGCCATTGCAGGACCCTACTGATCCAGCTCCATCAGTGGCCTCCTCTCTAGATTCAACTGGCTTGTTAATCTCTTCATCTGTAGACACTCCTACCATCCTTCAATCTGACCTATTCAGATACAATGTCTCACATCTACATATTCCACCAAAGCACTTGTGTGGTATTGACTCTGAGGGATGGTTATATTCATCTCAATCCCCCTCAGACCTCGTACTTTGGTTACCACAGCCACTCAGAGATCCTTTTCAGAGAGATGCTAGACAATTGTTAACAATTCCTCCAGATGCTAAAAATGCTGCCATCCAAGTAGATTGGAGTAATTTTGCTTTTGGTGAAAAATGGACTGAGACTTGGGCTGATATCTGTTAGAAACAATTAGTCAAACATAGTATGATTCCTATTCCCATTAACAATGATGTATATACAGTATACCTGCTTTTCATTTACTTACTTACCTTTTTTACTATTGCGTTTTTATATAAAACTTGTATTTCCACCTCAAACCAACTAAAATATTGACTTGCATCTGACAAATTTAGATCTACGTTGAAAATAAGATGATTTCCATCTCTATCATACAGCAAGGTTCATCAGGACTGGACCATGTATCCTGTCATTTTTATATATCAAAGGCCCCTGGCATATTAAAGGTATGAGTGTAAAAAGGCACAGATGTTATTCCCTTAGAATCTATGATCATAGTCAGACAAATCTTCAGTAATTTGATTGTAGCCAATGAGGACATTTAAGTCAGTCTTTGAGTGGAATTAAAAATGATTGGACTTGATAAAAAGGAAAGAAAACATTTCATAGAAAAAGGCATTAGAAAAGAACCTCTTCATATGTAACGTCCTGTCGTCATGAGTCAGCTTTTGAGTTTTCCCTGGATATGAAGCTATTACTGATTAACAGTGGACAGATCCGAAGGTAATGGTACATGCAAGAGAGGGATCCAAACTTAATTTTCTAGATATTTATTGGTAGTGTAGACCACAAAGATGAAGACAAGGCCAATGTAGATTCGGAATACATAAATATATGTGTAGTATGTATGAATTTACTCTGCATGTAGGTACTTACAACCTCCTTCCTACTCTCGCATTATTTCTTCTCTACCTCTCGAGCTCCAGAGGCCATATCCATTCGGAATGAAGTGAACAGTTTAGTTAAACTTAAGAGGACTCAAACCGAAAAGAATTGTACGCAGTAACGCAATATATATACATATCCGCTGCTTTGAGTAAGAGGCAGGATCCAGAACTGAAAGATCAGCGGGAAATAAGGTAAAATTCGAGGGGTTCAATTTGATATTTAGGGAAACAGATAGATAGATCTAGACCTGGGACCCAGACCCGTTAATTGAAAAAACGAAAAACATGCAATTTTCTCTTTTCTTTTCTTCTTCTTGTTTTGAATCCTTAACGCCGCTAGCGCGGCATCCCCAACTCCGACAATTGACCAGTGAACTTAGTGCCGCAGGAAAGAGAACATACTACTCATTCACAGTCTACTTGGGACAACTGATTTTACATATGTAATACAAGAAATAAAACTGTCCCATCTAGGGGGCTTTTGAATTCGAAGTTTACATATATGTAAATGATTGAAAAAGTGAGATTTAAGAATGGAGAAATAACCACACTTTCAACCATCATTGTCGTGTGAAGTTTTAGCAGTGGAAATTTCTCAGTTTCAATGGAATGTATGTCTGATTTTTTTCCATGAACACTGAGGCAGGGTGCTAAGAGAAAGAGGATGATTCTTGGTCAAATAATGCAACAGGATCTGATTCATGATCATATATAATTCTATCTGGAAGTCCTGGCAATTTCCCATTCTCAGAATATACATCGAGCAGCTTTCAGTCAGGAGGTTTCATAGACATATATAGTATGTTATGATTAAGAAGAAAACACAGTAGCTTCCAGACCACTTCTTTACAGATATAAAGCTAATTCAATTTTTGGAGATCAGAAAGTGAGAGCTTACGAGGTCCTACAAACACAACACTTATAAATTCATTGAGATCTGCAGGTGTCCACGGAAGTACTCTAGCAGTTGATACGGTATTCAACTCATGGGCGCATGTATTACCATGTAGGATACGAGGTTGACTTTCATCTGTGGACCCATATAACCGAATTCAAATTACATGAGCAGTTGTATGGTATAGTGCACAAGCCATTTCTTCAGCCCAAGTGATATTCAGCTTTTCTAGTTCTTCAGGCAATTCACCACGATATAAATGATTTGCAGAGCAAGTGGTGGCATTCTTCCTTTAGAAAAAGGTATGAGACAGTCTTTACAAACATAAGCTTTAAAGCCGTTTTCACTTTCCACTAATGTTTCTGGATCAATCAACGATCCACATAAAATTGAATCTTTATACATAAATCGTTGATTTGGGACATGTTCAAGAATGAAAGGATCAGAAGGAATTAAAATATGCAAGGAAGGTATCTCTGATGTACCTAATATTGTTCCAGATCGATTGCAATCCTCACAACTGCGACACAAGCATGTCATAGGCCTAGTGTAAATTGTATGTAACCGATATGAGGTCAAGCAATCTAATATTGTTGATTTTGGAACTTCCTGTGGCCAGACTTTTCTCTCATCTTCAAACAACCTAAAGTATGATGAAGCAGAATCAACCCTTGCCAATCTGCGCTCATGCTTATCATTTTCAAGTTTATTTCTGTAAACTTTATCCTGAGATCTGTCCTCACAATTATCCCAAATGTGTCTCCAATTTACTTAAACTGTTTATTGCAGCAGTACCAAACACAGATTGTAATACAGCAAATGTTACAGAAATATGTGTATGATCATGGAAACACGAAATCGGAGTATCTGGATACATGAACAAGAACAAATTGGCAAGATAATCATCTGATAGAGTGAGCAATGATCCCATATATGAACAGCAACTGAGAAAATTGTACAGACTGGCCTTTAAAGTGGGGAAGCTTGATATAATATACCTTTCGCTGTTTCAATACTGGAATCTTGTGTAAAAGAAATTCAACATCAGCATCTGAAAGGTTTCCGAATACGTGATTGATGTGTGGGAAAGCATCTGAAGTTAGTAACCAATAAGCAGGACTGAGATCTCTCCGTGGTCGTGAGCATAACATAGATTGAAGGGATTTCTCCCCGAACAAGCACCAAAACTCGTAACCAAAAGATTTGATGACCAATTGAGAACTTGCGTGATATTCGTGTTGCCTTAAAAGTGTTTGATCATTTGAACCTTCAATATCATCCTCGTGTGGACTGGCATAGATATAGAATTTTTTGCAGCGAGAGATTTGGCATGTTCTTGACGACCCAATCAGATAGATACACTTGTGTCAAAGCGTCATTGCACTTCGAGGAGGAGTGGAGAAGGCAGAGTAGCCAATAAGCCTAGGACACTGTTTCATTGAAGGGCAGAGTAAGGAAGAAAGGAGGCCTGGCACTGGCAGATGCACACAGCGTTTTCCATAATGACGGAGATTCAGAGAGTAGAAGCCTTTTTTTATTGGTTGTCTTTTAAGCCCCTCCGGCAGATAGCGAAAAATCTAGAACATGCTATTGCATTCCGACAATCGCACTTCCGTGAAATCTGTGGAAAGCAAGCGGAAGTTACTGAGACTATTGGCATTCCGAAAATTGCACTTCCGTGAAATCTATGGAAATCAAGCGGAAGTTGACGAATCAAGTACATATCAAGCAATGTGCGTGTGAGCCTGGAGACCTAAGCTGATTGAACAAAAGAAAACCGAATTTGTAGTCGTTCTGAGGGCCCGCTATTCATAGACACCAAATTCGGGATAGTAACTTTAGCGTGGGTGAGCAGTTTCCTTTTTTCAAACGGGAGTGAACGGATCAAGAGTGTTCGAGAGCCCCAGTCCCTACTCCTCCTTACGTCGGAGTCGGGGATGGCTAGGAACTCACCGTAGCGTGCTCGTGCAGTTTGTGTTTTTTTGTCTGAAAGTTTGTTTCTGGAGACAGGTTCTGACCAAATTGGCGAGAGGCGAAGAAAAAGGGAGATCGCCTTTGTTGTTTGTTAAACCGCCCGAGGTTGTCAATACTTACCTCTTCTTTTTTTTTGAGAACGACAAGCCGATATAAAATTGTTTTTCAAGTCTTGTTAGTAATCTCAGTATGCGCAAAACTCGTTGTTGGTTCGACAGTGGGTCCGAGACAATGTATTCAAGGTGAGGGTTACATTTGTGATTGATTCCTTTCGAGAAAGAATCAATCTGGAACACCATGCTCCCAAAAAATGACCATTGGCGAACTTGTTCTTCTCAATCTGTCACCAAAAAATGAGTGATGTTGCCAGCATTTACTCATTACATTACTCTTACGGTCCGTAGTATCTTCCGGGTTTCCAGAGCAGAACTTAAAAGGGGACCGATAATTAAGGTACGTTTGTGCATGACGCTGTCGATGGATAATCCTGCAATCCCAGCTGCGACGGCCACATGGTTCGCGTGAGATCCTTCCCTTTACCGTTCCTTGAATCCTTCAACTCGGAACTCTACGACTTGTCGTAGAGTTCTTTCCTCCTCTCCATGTCATTGAATTCTTCCGGATTGTCAAACCTCAGCACCCCAAACTACCCAGGGGTCAATGGGATTGGCAAATCGCATAGTATTGGAACCGTGCAACGTATCCAATGACCAACGTTGACTTGGACAAACCACAGCCTTTGCAAAGGGTAACATGTTTTTTCGGGCTAAAATGATGTAATGGCAGCGTCGTGACGCAATCGGAGGGTAATCCAGAAATGATCCGCACCGAGGCCTCGAGAACTCTAACCCCGAAAGCATATCCTTTCGAACTGTGAGTGGGCCACGTTTCCCATATCCATTCTGTTTTCGGCTCCTCCTTTCCTTTCCTCTTCTCTTCTCTTCTCTGCTCCGACTCCGAGACTCGTACTTACTATGAGCTCCGACTGAGGATTTCTTCAAGTCATACCGCTGTCATCATCAACACCACCATTTCTACTGCTACCGCATTTGAACGACCTTTCAAGCTTGTTACATAACGAACACATAAAACTCATGTTTACGCACTTCCACGACCTCCCATTTTTTGTCCTCGCACTGCTCCTCTTGCAAACGTACCATGTGCAGCGTCCATCGATTACCCTTCATTTGGTGACTTTTCCTCCTCTTCTCCACAATTCAAGACAAGAGACGACCCTGTGTACGACCAGAACCCAAACGGCTCGTTCTTCGTTTGGCTCTTGCAGGACAAATACTCGGAGGATACCTTCTTTGAACAAGTACGTTCCTCTCTTTTTTGTTCGTTGGTTCTCCGGTCGTTTGGGGTGAATTATTGACTTCCAGTAAAATATAGCCGGTCCAATTTCTTCGCAGACGTAGATCCTACACAGTGCGTCTTTTTTTTCTTCCCACTTGACCTTGACTAACGTTTCTTGGTTCGTCCAATGGGAAAGTAACGTGTGCCCTGGCCTTATCCTCTCCCTTCAATCGTTTCCTCCAAAAATACACACACATCACTCACACTTCGAACTCGATCCTTTTTTTTTGGGTATCCGCAGTTACGTCAACAAACTTGAGGGGAATGGCCATGCAAGCTGGCAGGAACGATTCCCAGGCTATATAGAAGCTATCTCAAGTTTCCAAGAATCATGCATAAGTACAAGCGAGTTGATTATTGTAAGTCATAAGGTCTCCTTGAATTCTGTGACTATCTAAGTCTATCTTCCATGAGCAATTCCATCATTTAGCCATACATGGTAATCAGGTGTAACAATGTGAGCAATAAAATGAATTCCATTGATCCAGTATATAATACCTCTCAAGTGCAGATTGCCATTGTTCTTACTTGATCAGTGCACATTACTCTAACAGATTTTGTTTGTGTGGAGAACTACCACTATTTTTCTGCATTTTTTTCAATGGATGAATTTACAGTACCCTTCATATGTCCAGTATTTAAGTGCATAAATTTAATTTACACTTTTAATATGTCTTATATCATTATCATGGTCATTATCCAGTTTGTGGTTTTGTGCTCCATGGACCTGTGAATAAAATACTTGCAAGTATTGTTTCAGGTCTCCTTGTAAGTATGTGGAACACTTTATCCCATGCAGCACTTCAGTTTTTCCAGGAGGCATGGATCTGATCTATATAGCCATGTGGATCAAACTTCATGCCTATCTTATGTTTCTTATGAGGCCAGAGTTTACAGATCTCTTGTCCTTACCAAGCTTGGGCTGGCTGGTTCCAATATGTATTCTCCATTTGGAAAATCTGACCTTATTGTTACCTCATAATTGCTCACAAATCCTATGGCATTGTACTTGCCATGCACAAGCCCATTTTCTTGGATGTATAAAGAAGCACTTTCCAAAAAAAGCTGCAAACATCATCAACTGTGAGAACTATGAGCATATCATAGTTCTCACAGTCAATGGCCCTTGTATCATAAATAACACCACAATGTATAAAATCTTAAATACATACTGGAATCAATACTCAACAGACCTTACTTTCCTATAAGAAATCAGAAGAACAAGTGTTCTGTACTGTATGTACAAAATATCAGTTTATGGCTTCAGAGTCTGCACACCCATGATTTTTTTGTCTGAAATGGAAAAGAAATATGTATGTTAAAATGTTAACATGTCAAAATCATCTTTTTATTTCTAAATATCATGCAAATGCTTTGTAGATGTAAAAATAATTACAGTTACACAATGTATATCATGTGATTATGATCTGTACTGAATTTCAGATTTTTTGACCGTGCCATTGAAAAGAACGGACGGAGACAAGTAAGTAGCAGCTTGGATCGATCACGTGACTAATTCCGTGGACTCACGACTAGTTGCCTTCATCCGTTCCACTCTATGGCACGGTCAAAAAATCTGAAATTTGGTACGGAGGACAATTACATGATATAGAATATGTACATGTAATTATTTTTATAATCACAAAGTATTTGAATGGTATTTACATCCAAAAAGATGTTTTTACCAGTTAAATCTACTCATTCTCTTCAAAGGTATGGCCGCATAAGCTGAAATTTTGTACACTTGTTTTCTGTGCTTCTAGAGGAAAGCAAAGTCTGTTGAGCTTTCCAATAATTTGATACATCATGGGATTATTAAGAGTACAAGTCCTGTCGACTGTGAGAACTATGATGCACATCATACAGACAAGGACTTGCTTGTCTGTATGATGTGCATCATAGTTCTCACAGTCGACAGTGTTTGCGGCTTGTTGGAAATGCTTCTTTCTAAAAATCACATGGTTCCCAACTCTCTTACCTACACTGGCGGCGGTTGAAAAAGTGCAGTCCCAAAAAGGGCAAAAGTTCCCATCTGCCAAAATTGAATAGAAGAGCTTAGAACACGCATCAATTCTGTTTCCAGCACAGATGGGAGCTTTTTCCCCTTTTGGGACTGCACTTTTTCAATGGCTGCCAGTGTAATTGGAAATTAGGTATCACCGGATGCCCGGCAGGATGGATGGCCGGACCGGATGCCGGTCAGCTGCGGATATCATGTCATGCGATTAATAAATTCCCACGGCTCCAAGATGCGCGTTAGTATGCGAGCGGGTGAAAAGTGGTGCAAAAAAACGATTCCCTAAAGAGGAATCGTAATCGTTCGCCCTAGACAACGGTCTCGCGTACGTCCAAGACAGATTGGTGTTCATGAAGGGCGACGACACGACTTGGTTGGCCAATGGGGAATTTAAGAATAGGTACGTCGCTTTTCAGTTTCTCCCGTTGTTGGCTGTTGGTCATTGCTGTTCTGCGCAACCCGGAGTTCTATTCTTATCTCATTCACTCTTCCCCGTTTCTGTTCTCGTTCCTATTTTCGATTTCCATTACCTCCTCCGAGTTTCCCTTTCTCAAGTGGAGACTTGGGAGTTCTGTTCTGTCCCAAATAGTCTAACCTACCACTTTTTTTTTGATTTCCCCACTAGCGTACTTTTATCAAGTATAGTACAATACAACACGGGACACTCTTCATTCTCGACATCAACCGTGCACCTTGGGGATGCGCAATCTGGCTAGCTTGTTGGACCGTTGGTGGAGGTTAATGGTGTTTTGTAAGTTTCTCCCTCTTCCTCTCTCTTGCTTTTTCCGAAAGAGACTGACGCTTAATGATAGACAGATGAAATCGATATTCTTGAAGGGAGTTAACGACAATAAACATAACCAAGATTGCATGGCATATATGCGGGTCCTGGATGTTTCTTGACTCCAGCATCTAATTTTACCAGTTGCCATAGTCGTAAGTATGAACATATCCTTCCAAAGTCTTTTCTCATTCGCTCACCTAGGGTTCAACCATCTTATTTTTTTGGTGATATCGCAAAGCAACGGTCAAAATAGTACCAACTGTGATGGCACGATCCCTCCCAACGCCGGTTGCGGTGTTCAAGAATGGAGTAGGGCTTCATACAAAGAAGACTTCAATCTACTTGAAGGCGGAGGCGTGTTCGTGATGAAGTGGGACCAGAACGGGATTGCTATTTCAGGCTATTTGTGAGTCTTTTTTTTGTTCTTCCTTCAATTTCGTATTAATATTCTTGTTTCCGGCGAATTGAAACCCTCAACCCTCAATCCTCCACTTCACCTCCCCTCCTCTCTCTTCCCTCCTTCCTTTTCACATGTAAATAGGGTCCTTCTTCCGCGCTGCCGTTCCAGCGGATATCGTCCGTGGTACTCCCAACCCTTACACAACGGGGTTCACCAGTAAGCCGCTCTCGAACCTTGAAGGTTGGTGATCCGATGAAAAAATTTCGTGGATCATTCGATCCGATCGTCTTTGGTGAGTTTTTTCTTCTACCCTCCCTTCCCAAAGACTTTCAGCAAATTCCCTTTTTTCTTCCACCGATGTCTTTGTGTTCTTCCTTTTTTTCTACGGTAATGAGAAAGCTAACACAAGAAAACTATTTTTGTTACGTTTTTTTCAAAGACATAATCTTCTTGTTGAATGGGCAGGTAACTCATACGTGACCTCTGGATGTTCTGGTACATATAACAAAATAACTTGTAATCAGCGCTCTCCCTCCCCACCTCTTCCTTTCCTTTGTTGTTTCGGAACTTAAAGAACGCATCATAGAGTATCAATTATATGAAAGTGTACAAGAAATAACCGATGGTTGCGATCGTGAGAGATAGTAGTGACAATATCGTCATTGCTCCTCGCAAATCGATGTTCACAACAGCGGGGAGGATGTTGGTTGTAGCCGTGGTATCGGGGTCAGTTTGTTTTGCAAGGAACAAAAAAGGGTAAGTAAAAGAGAAAGAAAGGAAAAGAACGAACAGGGTAGCGCATATATTGGGGAGGATGTATATTGCGGAGATGTGAATGCCAGGACTGTTGTATTAATTAGTATGCGTTGTTGCAGAGCGGGTGGTTGTACACATACTGTAGTCGGACAATCTTGACTTGAAGTCGATGTCAAATAATTGTAATGGCAAGGGCTGGCGAGAACTAATGGAATAAAGTAAACGGCTGCCATCCTACTAATGAACATTTAGTCCAACTGCTCTTCTGTTTTTGTTTTGATGCGAAGTCTGGGAAGCCGAAGCACGCGAAGAAAAAATGGCGTGCCGATGTGATGCTAGAGGATGATGTTGCTGAGTTTCAATTTAAATGCCACGAGGCAGGGTTTTTAAGGTTCAAAAAGTAGAATTAAGGTTTCCCAACTGCGTCGACAGAACTTATCTCATTCTCACGTGCAGTTGGATAACTTTACAATTTGAATTTGGTCTTCTCAATCTTTGCGCGATCGACATCCGTCATGTATCCCAAGAAAAAGACCTGGAAGCACAAGCTGCGTGCATTTGTTGGGGCTAGAGACCGTGTTACTCACAGTGGACCAACAATGAATAATTCAACGGAGAGCAATCCAGATGCTGTTATTGGTGTTGGAAACACTTCAGCTCAGGTTGAAGGTCAGCCCGCGAGTCAGGATCTTAGAGGTAGGTGGAGAAAACATTGTCATTTTTTAACTTGCTAATGGAATATTAATAGACAACAACAGTGTTAACCCTGAAACAGGAATGGATGCTCTATCTAAAAACAATTTAAGTGTTGTTACTAGCTTTAAGAACACTGAGAATCAGGAGCCACCAGGTAAGTGAAGAGAGTATGACTGATCTGTGGCTTACTGATCAGAATTTTATAGGCCAGCAGCCTCAGTTTTTTGGGCATGCCTCAAACAATAATTTTAGCAATGCAATTATAAACAATGCTGGGAGAGGTGTTAATAATTACTACAATAAGTACTTTTAAAGTGAGAAAACATATTTCTAATCATCTTACTAACCAGATGAGAGTCAATTTGCTACCCTCAAAGAGAGGCTGGGTCCCATCACAAATCCTGCACGGAAAACATATGACTGTAAAGAAGGAACTAGGACACAGTTACTTCAAGATCTGGATGACTGGACTGCCAGCAATGAAAGCAAAATTGCTTGGATTTTTGGCATTGCTGGTACTGGTAAGAGTGCAGTGGCAGTTTCCCTGGCTTCTAGAGCCAGAGAGCATTTGAGTAATGTTTCACTTGCACTGACCTTTCACTGTGTCAAAGGTGAGGAAACCAGTGAATTATCTTTGTTAGTGCCAACAATCTGTTATCATCTGGCAAAAACATGCCCAGCATATGGGGAGATTCTATTGGATATTTTCAAGGAGGATTCATCTTTAAATGGCCCAACATTACCACTGCAAGATCAGCTCAAAATATTCTTAACCCCAGGAAAAGTTAAAAAGGAATTGATGATTCAGAAAAAAACTATCAGAAAAAAACTATCATGATGATAATTGATGGCCTTGATGAATGGGGGACAAAACTTGAGCGAGGAAAATTGCTAAAAGGCTTAATAGACCTTTGCAATGAGGTATCTATTCTGAGACTGGTCATTACTAGCCGGCCACATTCTGATATTCAAAAAGCTTTAAAATCCCCCTCTGTTGCCAGTTTTGATCTCACAAAAAACTATGATACTAGATCAGACATTGAGGTGCTGATCAAATCAGACTTGGAATTTGAATTTACTTCTGAAGAAATCAGCAAGCTAGTGGCAAAGGCAGATGGTCTTTTCATATGGATCGTTACAGCTCTAAACTTTATAAGAGAAGGAATGGACATGAAAGGTAGAATGAATATCATTCTCGGGACTAGACAAACAAAAGAAGAAATAGAAAGCCCCTATCAAGAGCTATATGAATTGTATAACATTGTACTACAAGAAGCCTTTTCTGCTGATGATAATTGTGGAATTTTCAAAAAAGTGATGAGTGTCCTTACAGCTGCAATAGAGCCCGTGTCCCAGGAAACATTGGCACAGCTACTAAATGTTGTGGGCATATCCTTTGATATCACTGAAAGGGTTTTGCAGTATCTTAAGGCTGTGATAATATATGATCAAGATGGAAAAATTCACAGTCATTTATCCTTTAGAGAATTTCTCACTCTGGAGGATCACAAAAGTCAGTTTCAAAGGTGGTCCATAAACCAAAAGAATGCTCATATGATAGTCTCAAAAATGTGCATAGAAGTGTTGATATCTGAGCTTAAATTCAATATCTGTAGATTGGAGACATCATGTTTGAAAAATTTAGATGGTGATTGGCTAATTAATCAAAGGGTTGAAAATTTTATCTCACCCCAGCTACAGTATAGTTGTTTATATTGGAGCAATCATATAGTGGAGGCAAAGGATCTTTCAGACATGACTGACTTTAACAAACAGGTGATGAAATTTGGGACACAAAAGTGGTTGATATATTGGATAGAATGTCTAAGTCTGATGGGGAAGTTGCATAGATATAATGAGTCACTTGAAAATGGTAAAAGATGGGCAGAACTACACAATGTAAGTGTTTTATAGCAATCAGATAGACAAAGAGTTAATTTCTTTCTTTGAGTAGCTAAAATATCTTAGGCAAGTTCTAAATGAAATTCAAGGTGTTATAGATTGGTATTTTCCAGCAATAAGTAGAAGCACTCCACATCTATATGTGTCAGCTCTAGCGATTGCATCAAGTTTGGAACAAGTAGAAGGGTTCCAAATAGTGAAAGAACATTTGAAAAATGTTGTCAAAATAGAGAAACAAGGGCAGCTGAAAAACTGGTTAGGGGCAGTCAAAATAATGCACTGCTCAAGTAGTATATTCTGCATTGCAAATTCCCCAGATGGCAGATATATAGTGGCTGGATCAGAAGACAAGACAGTCAGGGTATGGGATTCTCAGACTGGACAGCCTGTGGGCCAGCCTCTGCGGGGTCATACTGGCACAGTTTGGTCAGTAGCATACTCTCCAGATAGCAGAAACATAGTGTCTGGATCTTCTGACAAGACAGTCAGGATATGGGACTCTCAGACTGGACAGCCTGTGGGCCAGCCTCTACAGGGCCACAATGGGAAAGTGAACTCAGTGGCATACTCTCCAGACAGCAGACACATAGTGTCTGGATCAGATGACAAGACAGTCAGGATATGGAACTCTCAGACTGGAGAGCCTGTGGGCAAGCCTCTGCAGGGTCATTGGGACTCTCAGACTGGACAGCCTGTGGGACAGCCTTTGCAGGGCCATACTGGCAGGATTTGGACAGTGAGATACTCTCCAGATAGCAGACACATAGTGTCTGGATCAGAAGACAACACAGTCTGGATATGGGACTCTCAGACTGGACAGCCTGTGGGACAGCCTCTGCAGGGCCATGCTGACAATGTTTGGTCAGTGGCATACTCTCCAGACAGCAGACACATAGTGTCTGGATCCTCTGACATGACAGTCAGGCTATGGGACTCTCAAACTGGACAGCCTGTGGGCCAGCCTCTGCAGGGCCATACTAAGTGTGTTAGGTCAGTGGCATACTCTTCAGACAGCAAACACATAGTGTCTGGATCAGATGACAACACAGTCAGGATATGGAATTCAAAGACAGGACAGCCTGTGGGCCAGCCTCTGCATGGTCACTGGTGGTGTAAACTCAGTGGTATACTCTCCAGATAACAGACACCTAGTGTCTGGATCAGATGACAACACAATCAGGATATGGGACTCTCAGACTGGACAACCTGAGGGCCAGCCTCTGCAGGGCCATACTGACAAGGTTTGGTCACTGGCATACTCTCCAGATAGCAGACTCATAGTGTCTGGATCAGATGACAACACAGTCAGGATATGGGACTCTCAGACTGGCCAGCCTGTGGGCCAACCTCTGCAGGGTCATACTGCCAGGGTTTGGTCAGTGGCATACTCCCCAGACAGCAGACACATAGTGTCTGGATCTTCTGATGAGACAGTCAGGATATGGGACTCTCAGACTGAAGAGCCTGTGGCCCAGCCTCAGCAAGGCCATACTGACAGTGTTAGATCAGTGGCATACTCTCTAGACAGCAGACACATAGTGTCTGGATCAAATGATAAGACAGTCAGGATATGGGACTCTCAGACCAGACAGCCTGTGAGCCAGCCTCTGCAAGGTCATACTGCCAGGGTTTGGTCAGTGGCATACTCTCCGGACAGCAGACAGATAGTGTCTGGATCAGATGATAACACAATCAGAATATGGGACTCTCAGACTGGACAGCCAGTTTGTCAGCCTCTACAGGGCCATATAGGTGGTATAAACTCAGTTGCATGCTCTCCAAACACCAGACACATAGCATCTGGATCAGATGACAACACAGTCAGGATATGGGACTCTCAGACTAGACAGCCTGTGGGCCAGCCTCTGCAGGGCCATACTGGCCTGGTTAGGTCAGTGGCATACTCTCCAGACAGCAGACACATAGTGTCTGGATCCTGGGACAAGACAGTCAGGATATGGAACTCTCAGACTGGACAGCCTGTGGGCCAGCCTCTGCAGGGCCATACTGACAGAGTTAGGTCAGTGGCATACTCTCCAGACAGCAGACACATAGTGTCTGGATCAGATGACAACACAGTAAGGATATGGGACTCTCAGACTGGACAGTCTTTGGGCCAGCCTCTACAGGGCCATACTGGTGGTGTAAACTCAGTGGCATACTCTCCAGACAGCAAACACATATTGTCTGGATCAGATGACAACACAGTCAGGATATGGGACTCTCAGACTGGACAGCCTGTGGGCCAGCCTCTGCAGGGGCATACTGACAGGGTTTGGTCTGTGGCATACTCTCCAGACAGCAGACACATAGTGTCTGGATCAGATGACAAGACAGTCAGAATATGGGACTCTCAGACTGGACAGCCTGTGGGCCAGTCTCTGCAGGGCCATACTGAAGGTGTACACTCAGTGGCATACTCTCCGGACAGCAGACACATAGTCTCTGGATCAGCTGACAAGACAGTCAGGATATGGGACTCTCAGACTGGACAACCTGTGGGTCAGCCTCTGCAGGGCCATACTGGCAGTGTTTTGTCAGTGGCATACTCTCCAGACAGCAGACATATAGCGTCTGGCTCCTTTGACAACACAATCAGGATATGGGACTCTCAGACTGGACAACCTGTGGGCCAGTCTCTGCTGAGCCATAATGACTCAGCTTTAGATTCAACTGGCTTGGAATTGTTTTCATCTACAGACAATTTTCCCATGCCCAAGTCTGATATATTAAAACAGAGATCCCCATATGTACAATCCCCACCAAACCACCTCTGTGCTGTTGACTCTGAAGGCTGGTTATACTCACTTCAATCCCCCTCAGATCTCATACTTTGGCTCCCACATCAGGTCGGAGGTGGCTTCCAAGATACCAGACAAGTCCTAACAATTCCCTCCAATGCTGATAATGCTGCCCTCAAAGCAGTGGATTGGGATAATTTTGCTTTTGGTGAAAAATGGACTGAGACTTGGGCTGATATAGTTCGCTAGGATAGTCTGATCTGTTTATTCCCCTTCACAATGCTAAGCATACTTCTTTTTCGTTTACTTACTTGCCTTTTTTCCAATTGAATTTTTATATAAAACTTGTGGTTCCACTTCAAAACCAAATAAAAATGCTGCCCCGGATCTGACAAGTTCAGATCTATATTTAAAATAAGATGATCTCTATGTCTCTCATTCAGCAAAGTTTGTCATGACTGGATCATGTATTCTGTCAGTTTCATATAGCAAAGTTAGTGGAAAAGCCCCTGGCATATTGAAGGTATGAGTGTAACAAGGCACAGATGTCATTCCCTTAGATTTTGCGATCAGATAAATCTTCAGTAATTTAATGGTAGTAGCTAGTGTGTATGTTTGACACTGGGAGCAATTACCGGGGCAGTAGCAATGCAACTGCCATAAACGCAGTTGGTTGGGCACCTGTACCGGCACCTGAGATTTTGGCCTCATGTCTGGCCTCATGTCCGGCCTCATGGTCACTCAGCACATGACTCAACTGTGGCATGACTTAACTGTGACAATGTGTGACATAAAGAACAGTCCAGGGTTCAATCCTTGGCTGATGCATTTTAATTTTTTACTTTCTTTAGTTTGAGTTGGATCTGTTGAGAAATTTATCTGTGTACATTTAAACTATCTATGGACAAACCACTTGGCCTGTTATTAGGTACACATAGGGCCTGATAACAAGTAAGTAAACAAATATGTGGATTTGTGTGCATAATTTCAACAAGAAAAAAAGTAACTAATTTGTGCTATGCAAATATTGTACTTTTATAGACTCTTTGGTGTCATTAATAGCCCAATGCAAAAAATATCAGATAGGGTACTGTGTATACTACATTCAGTATCATATGTATCTTGGTTTGACTACTTCTTCCATTGCAGTAACAATACAAGTGCATATGACATTGATATGCTGGGTTTTGTCCATCAAATAAATGATATCAGGTGTACTTGGATATTAAAACAGTTTTCCAGGTCAAGTAGCAGTGTCTTGTCATTGCAGTGGTTTTTTTTTTTTTTTAGGGATCCCACAATGACACTACATCACTGCTCAACCTGGAATGCCATTTTAATATCCAGGTACACCTGATATCATTTATTTCACGGACAGAACCAAGCATATCAATGTCATATGCACTTATATTGTTATTGCAATGGAAGAAGTAGTCAAACCAAGATACATATGATACTGAATGTAGTATACACAGTACCCTATCTGATATTTTTTGCATTGGGCTATTAATGACACCAAAGAGTCTATAAAAGTACAATATTTGCATAGCACAAATTAGTTACTTTTTTTCTTGTTGAAATTATGCACACAAATCCACATATTTGTTTTACTTGTTATCAGGCCCTATGTGTACTTAATAACAGGCCAAGTGGTTTGTCCATAGATATTTTAAATGTACACAGATAAATTTCTCAACAGATCCAACTCAAACTAAAGAAAGTAAAAAAATTAAAATGCATCAGCCAAGGATTGAACCCTGGACTGTTCTTTATGTCACACATTGTCACAGTTAAGTCATGCCACAGTTGAGTCATGTGCTGAGTGACCATGAGGCCGGACATGAGGCCAGACATGAGGCCAAAATCTCAGGTGCCGGTACAGGTGCCCAACCAACTGCGTTTATGGCAGTTGCATTGCTACTGCCCCGGTAATTGCTCCCAGTGTGAGTAAGTTTTTGAGTGGAAATAAAAGTGATTGGACTTGATACAAAGAAAAGAAAAAACCTCGTGGAAAAGACATCAAAAAGAGCTTCTTCATATGTAACATCCCGTTGTTGTGAAGCAGCTTTTGAGGCTCCCCTAGATTTAGATATTACTGATTCACAGTGGACAGATCCGAAGCTCATGGAAGGTAATGGTACACGCAAGAGAGAGATTCAAATTTAAATTTCTAGATATTTATTGGTAGAGTGTAGACCGCCGAGATGGAGACAAGGCAAACGTAGATTTGGAATACATAAACATATGTGTAGTGTGTATGAACCTACTCTGCATGTAGGTACTTACAACCTCCTTCCTACTCTCACGTTCTTTTTCTCCACCTCTCGAGCTCCAGGGGCCATATCCATCAGGAATGAAGTGAGCAGTTTAGTTAAACTTAAGAGGATTTAAACCGAAAAGAATTGCATCCAATATATATACATATCCGCTGCTTTGAGTAAGAGGCAGGATCCAGAACTGACAGATTAGCGGGAAATAAGGTAAAATTCGAGGGGTTCAGTTGATATTTAGGGAAACAGATAGGTGGATCTAGACCTGGAACTCGGACCCGTTAATTGAAAAAAAAAGAGATGCAATTCTCTCCTTTCTTTTTCTTCTTCTTGTTTTGTGTGGGCAGATAATGGCCTCGTGCTAGGAACTCACGAATGTGCTCGTACAGTTTGTGCCTTTTTTTTTTGAAAGTTTGTTTATGGAGACAGGTTCTGACCAGATTGGCGAGAGGCAAAGAAAAAGGGAGATCACCTTTGTTGTTTGTTAAACCGCCCGAGATTGTCAATACTTACCTCTTATTTTTTTGAGAACGACAAGCCGATATAAAATCGTTTTTCAAGTCTCGTTTAGTAATCTAAGTAAGCGCAAAACTCGTTGTTGGTTCGACACTGGGACCAAGACAGCGTATTCAAGGTGAGGATTACATTTGTGATTGATTCCCCTCAAAAAAGAATCAATCTGCAACACCATGCTCCCAGAAAATGACCATTGGCCACGATGCTTGAACTTGTTCTTCTCAATCTGTCACCAAAAAATGAGTGATAGATAGATAGATAGATAGATACACGTGTTCCCAGCATTTACTCAGTACATTACTCTTACGGTCGTAGTATTTTTCCGGGGCTTCCAGAGCAGAACTTGGACTTTTAAGGGGGACCGATAATTAAAGTACGTTTGTGCATGACGCTGTCGATGGATAATCCTGCAAGCACAGCTGCGACGGTCACGTGGTTTCCATGAGATCCTTCACTTGACCGGTACCGTTACTTCAACTCGGAAACTCTACGACTTGTCCAGAGTTCTTCGCTCCTCTCCATGTCAGTGAATTCTTCCAGATTGTCAAACCTCAGCACCCCAAACTACCCAGGGGTCAATGGGATTGGCAAATCGCATAGTACTAGTATCAGAACCGTGCAACGTATCCAATGACCAACGTTGACTTGGTATGCTGTTCAAAAGTGGACAAAAATAAATTTCGACACTCCCAGCTCTTTTTTGTCATTTTTCCGACATTCCAACCAGTTCCTCCGATACTTCGAGCGTGACTGTGACAAGGTGCAATTTTCGACACTTCGAAATTTGCATTCCGACATTGCACTTTGTTTTCCGACACTCCAAGATTCTGTATCCAACTTCGACATTCATATTTCGACATTCCACTTTTTTTTCGACACTTCAACCTTCACTATCCAACTCCAACATCTGTTTTCCGACATTCCATTTTTTTCTTCAACACTTTGACTTTCACCATCCGACTTCAACATCTGTGTTGACTTTTTCTCAACTTTGATTCCAATACTCCGCTTTTTTCCTCAACACTTCAACTTTACATATGAAAACTCATTATCTGCATTATTATGATTATGTTCTCTGTGACACAAGGGTAACTTTTTTGCGTAAGAGGGCTTTTAGAGCTCTAATTATTACCAAAAAAGGTAATCCAGCAGGGACAGCCTACCATATTTAGTAGTTTGTTAATTAGTTTCTGTCAAATAATTGTATCTAAATTGATCCTAGTAAAGATCAGAAGCAGACACTGAAGTGAAGTTAGACATGTGTCAAAAAAAAGCAGAGTGTCGGAACACAAATGTCGAAGTTGGATATTTAAGTTGAAGTGTCGAAGAAAAAAATGGAATGTCGAAAGAAAAATGTTGGAATTGGATAATGAAAGTCAAAGTGTCAAAAAAAAAAGT
>ML179679.1:7998-57187 GCA_004369135.1 Dendrothele bispora CBS 962.96
ATCGATCTAACTGTCAAAGAGGTGCTTTAGCCATTGGCCACCGCACGATAGGTGATCGCGACCGCATAGGGACCTGTCGCAATCACGGTAGAACGGGAAATGTAATAGTAAGTGATTGTTGATCTGCGAATAGTCGTGAATAGGGGTTTGAGCGACTATTCGCAGTAAGAAACAATGAAAGATAAAGAAAAGGAAATAAGTAAATCGCGATTTGAGGGAGTTCATGACATGGGCTGTGTGGCTGAGTATAGTAGATATCAATATATCAACAATAAGATCACTCTAAAATAAAGCAATCTCAAAGCCAATACACCAATGAATACTAAACTAAATCCTCAATATGTAGTGTATGCGAGCGAGTCTGGGGTTCGGAGACAGAATCCTTTTGCAGCAAACACACAAAACAACAGTGAAGCAAAGTTTTTAATCAAGTCTGGAGTTGAATATTCTAGTCACGACTCAATATATCAACAGATATCTAAGTCTAGACAAATACACAAAAGTAAATGTGAGGTCTATACACTCAAGTGAATGTAATGTGATTGATTCAGTTGTGGAAGTAAAGGTATCGAAGATGATAACCCCGCAATACAAGTCTGAATGGCTTTCGAGGCAAAAACAGGGGGCTTGTACTACTTGAAATATATCTGAATGGCTTTCGAGGCAAAACAAATATATAACCAATGAAGAAAACACTTAATAAAGTATCTTCCCGCAATATAATCTAATGGCTTTCGAGGCGAAAAGACTATATTACTTGCTGACCAGTGCGAATGGCTTTCGAGGCGAAACCACTGATTCAACCGACAGTTCAGAGTTAACCAATTTAACTTCTGAAAAGGCACAAAGTAATCACCAACGAAATTTATACTATTGAGCGGAGAAATTGAGTATCTACAAAATCTCGTACTCTTCCGGAGCCGACTTTCTGGTTAAACAAACTTTAAAACAACAAAGGTATGCTTTTATGATACTGGAGATCTCCTCCTGAATCAGCTGTCCTAAGTGCGAGCAAGAACCATACTACAGTCACTAGAGTACCTAGTTGTATCTACTGTCCTTTTATATGTACAGAGTAAAATGAAAAAATAAAGAAACTATTTTATCTAGGAGATCTACAGTCCTCCTACTATATATGGTATGTAGAAATAAGCTTTTGTAATTTACGTGCGTGTCACAGTCCGTATATAGAAACTTTGTTACTTATTTCGTCTCTCTAAATTAATTTCTTTAAGTCTGTACTTGTTTCTTTTAATCTAGATTTATTGTCGCGCCTCCGTGTACTGGCCGACGAGTCATCTACATTGACAAGTCCTGACTCGATCTTTCTAATATCTGGACTCTCATTGGTTGAGAGTCATACTCTGTCAAATTCTGTCATACCGGAGCCCTAGGCGGGTCTACGGATAAATTTGTAGTATGCGCCCCAACGTCGTCATACCCCTAAATCTAGTCATAACGAGTCACCAGTCTGTTGGACTCCTATATTTTATTCCTGATTAAATCAAATAAGTGGAACTGGTTTCTAGAAACGTTGCTCCGCCTCTCTGGATCTGTTCTCTGTAAGGCACGCGATCGTTGCAACCGATCATCGCTTTAGATTCTAATTAGATTTAGACTTTAGACTCGTCTTTAGTCTGGACTCGAAGATAATTTTAGTCTGGAGTTAATTCTATTCCCTTGGATCAGGACATAATTATATTTATATTAGCCACAGTGGTATCAGCCACTTCCCCTAGGTCTGGAGGACTCATTCTGTTTTACTTGGCAAGGTCCAAGCTGAAATGCTTAGCATAGACTCTCATAACTAGATAAATCAATTAATCTACCATAGTCATGTAGTCACTTCTATCATCTCTTGATACGATTTTCCTTGTGTAACAAGTCTGGACTTAATATGTATTGACTTAATACAATTATTCCTCTTGACTATCAGTCCGGGACTCACTATAGTCCTCTATTTCCCTTATTACTAATACTATAGACATTCAGGATTTAATAATAAATCACGAAAAATCTACGGTATTGATTTTCTAGCGTATTATCGAGTCTTTATTTTTTGACTCACTCCCACTTGAGTCACTTGAGTCACTCGCTTACATGAATAATTGTAAGAATGAATTTATTAGTAATTTATATAAGACACAAAACCCGAAGTGTGAATAAACGGCAAGGTAATTAAGGCTGGCAGCTCAAGTTAGAGGTCCCTCCTTAAAAAAAATAGCTGAAAATGAATGGACAGCGAAGCACTTGAGGTTGGCAGCTCAGGTTGACTTGAGCTGGAGTCAAGTGACAGTAAAGTCACTGGAGTTGTCGAGGGCGCATCCTGCTAGACAGAGAGTAAGACCTGAGACATACCTGGGGATGAGAAGTTAAGACTTGTTAGTGAAAAGCTTAGAGGGCTTAGGCGACTATTTCTGTGAAGAAATGAACTGAGTATTGAGGCAGTAACTACTGTCCTTATATACTACAAAAGAAGGTGCACAGACCATGCTGTGCTCATAGCCATAGACATATTCTACATATAGAAAGAGGCTGTGCATAATGTAAAGTAAGTAAAAGAAAGGAATAGAACAAAGTTCAACACTCCCCCTCGCTAAATACTACCTAAGGTGTATGTAAGCGTACCTACTTTGTGTCATAAAAGTAAAGTATATTTATTTAAAAATGGCGCTATTAGCAGCCGAAGTGTAAAATTCAAAGCCAAGACAAACCCGGAACTTCTCGAATTTGACCCATCCCAGGTTTTTAGTGAATAGGTCAGCGGGGTTGTCATTTCCGTTGATAAAACGTACTTTGACAAGGCCGTTCTCGATAACTTTGTGGATATAATGATAATGAATATCAATATGCTTAGAGCGGCGTTCAGTTATGGGATTAGAGGCCATAAAGATTGAGCCCTGGTTATCCCCATAGATAGGTATAGGTTCTAGATCGTAACCTATCTCCTTGAGTAAGGTAATGATCCAAACAACCTGGCGGCTACAATCAGAGAGCGCCATATACTCGGCCTCAGTAGAAGAGAGTGCTATCATCTTCTGAGCATGAGAAGTCCAAGTAAATATACCTTTGGCCAACTGTAAGAAGAAGCCAGTCTGGGAACGACGTGAGTTCGGGTCAGATGCCCAATCTGAATCGGTACAGGCTGATAAGCCTTGGGCGGAAGCACCATCATAAACTAGAGCATAGGAACGAGTTCCAAGAAGATAGCGGCAGATATACAGTGCTTTATCTAAGTGCTCCTTAGATGGGTTGGCAGCAAATTGTGCCAGTTTAGTCACAGCGAATGAGATGTCGGGTCGTGTGCCCAACATTATATAGAGTAGAGATCCGATGACCATCTGGAATCTCTGGCGAAGAACAGGATCGACTGGGGAGTCGTTAGGAGTTGGCTGGAAGCCAGCAGGGAGTGGAGTCCGTGCAGGCGTAGCGTTTTGCATGCCGCAGCATTCTATCACTTTATTGAGGTAGGCGCACTGATTAATTTTAATCTGGCTGCTGTTCCTGATGATCTGCATTCGGAGAAACTCCTTAGCGTCGCCAAGATCCCTGCATTCCCATTTCTTCATAAATATCTCTTTCAGTTTATGTCATATGAACTAAGGCTTTGTCCTTGCCACAGAATATGGCATCGTCCACATAGACGACGGCGATGACTTTCTCGCCAGTCTTAGATGTGAAGACGAATATGCCCGCATCGGAAGTGAGTCAGACGAACCCAAGTTCCTTCATGGATGCATCAAGGGAGTGCCACCAAGAGAGGCCTGCCTGCTTGAGTCCATAGAGGGCACGTTTAAGTCTAATGACTTTATGCTCCTGTCCAGAAGTTTTAAAACCTTCTGGTTGTTCCATGTAGATCTCTTCATCGAGTTTGCCGTACAAATAGGCGCTGCAAACATTGACACCGGACAAATGTCAGTTCTCGAGTGCTGCCAATGCGAGGACGAGTCGCACTGTCTCAAATCAGACTACTGGAGAGAAGACTTGGTCGAAGTCTAAACCTTCAACCTGGGAAAAACCTTTAGCGACAAGCCTCGCCTTCTTACGACCGTCGCTTTTGACGTCGAAGACCCATTGGTTTTTAATAACCTTCCTATTGGAAGGTCGATCCACGAGTTCAAAGACGTTGCGCTCGCGAAGTGCCTCTAATTCTTCGTGGCAAGCAGTCTTCCACTCCTCCTGCTCAGCCTTTGGCAGGCGAGCAATATCTCGGTAATGCCACTCACGGATATTTTTGTAGGCATTATTGACCGATTCCTCAGTTACTGCTTGTCATGAACTCGCCGGTCCGCCACCCCGCCACCATACCAGAAGCCACATCGCCTAACCGGGACAACTTATTTCCTGTTTCGAAGTGCGATTAGGCACGGGATCATTACTAATTGCACTTCCGAACACGGCATACAACGCGTTAGGAGCTGATCTCCTATGTGGCACCGAGACTTGGTTGATCGCAGGGGTTGACAGGTGACATAGGGATGATCAGACATTGTAGGTAGCGGAGAGGAGGAGGCATTATTGCTGCTAGGAGTATACTCCTTTACTTTATAGTATATATACCTTTAACCATCAGTACTAGTTAGAATCCAATCTTAGTTGTCATAGGACACATTGTTCTATTGATCCTACTTTCCTGGTAGGCGACGACTTGCTTATTCGCACCACTCTTGTTGTCAACTCAGCTCCGAAGGCTGTCTATCTTGCGATTCTCCTTGGTTTCCATACTAGTTCCACTCTTCTAGCTTCTAGGCTCATAGTCTGAGTCGCCAACACTAGGTTCCTGGTTCCTCGTATCTGTGGCTATCGTTATTCACACGAATCGCAGTCTGATATAGGCTTATATCGACTAGTCGCACTACTCTCGAGGCTTAGAGGGTCAGGTTCCATCGCACAATCGCTGTCACTCCCCAACAGGTTGCCTAGGTTAGGCAAGGGTGTATTGCTTTTAGGTCAGGTCGTGACACCGCTTGAGAAAGCAGGTAATTAATAAATTTAACTCCCCCTTCCCTGCACAATTGTGCTACTTCTTTCTCATGTTCTGGTTGTGAAGGTGTGTTGCCTGACATTGAAGAACCTGGGTTACCAGGCGCAGAACTAGGTCCAGGAACCTGTCCTGGTATTGTAGGCCGAGGGGGTTTAGCCGATTTAGGCTTAGAACTGCGCTCGGTGTCTCCCACAGTTTTCTTCCACTGTCTCTATTGGGGGCCAATTATCCCTGTAGATATTACCAGGTCGTGTAGGTACTTTCTGCTGACGCCCTGAGGTCCGAGGTGCCGGAGGTTGTTCCAGTTCGGGTTCCTCTGCCGGAGGCGAAGGTGGGGGACTAGGAGCCGCTGGACCGTCGTCCTGCGTATCTTCCTGTCCATCTTGGTGGGAAGGACCGTGAGGAGGATGAGAGGTAAAACCATCATCATTGTCGTCATCAGGAATCAAGTCTGGAGGATTGTATTTGGGATCCTCATCATTGGGTGCCGATAAAGGCAGTTTACGGGACGTTCGGGGACGCTTCTCGCATTTAGGGAAGACTGTCTCCTCGAAGATAGCATGAGCCGATGTAAATACAACATTGTTTGGTAGACGCATAAAGCAGTTGCCATGTCCACCAGGAGCTACGCCCAGATACACCATGTATTCTGATTTAGGAGCGAGTTTGTTCTTTCGTATGTTAGCTGGGATATGTACATATGCACCACAGCCAAAGACACGTAAATGGTCAATACGAGGAACCTCCCCCTTAATTCCCTTGTGGGGAGTCTGCCATTTAAGGCGATGCAGAGGTGTCCGGTTGTAAATGTGGACGGCATGTTCTACTGAGAATTCAAACCACGAGTCCGGTATGCAAGCAAATAGCCACATAGCTTTGGCTTTATCCATCATAGTACGCATAAATCGTTCCGCTCTCCCATTTTGTTGAGGCGTGTACAGCACACTTTTAAGGATATCAATACCCTTTTCCTTCATCAAGTTGACAAAGGTATCGGACATATATTCACCGCCGACATCAGACATCCATCTTTCGATTTTTGTTTTAAACTGGGTCTCGACCATAGCAATAAAGTGCTTAGTCACGGTGAGTGCAGCAGCTTTGGTGCGCAGGAAGGTTATCCACGTGTGACTCTTGCAGTCGTCTAAGAAGACAATAGCGTACTTATATTTATGGTAAGAGAGTACGGGGAATTCCTTCAAGTCCGAATGGATAAGCTCGAAGGGACATGTAGCATGTCTCAGGCTCGGTGGGAATGCTCGTAATGGCAACTTCCCTTTGGCACAACCACGGCAAAGAGGAGTATCATGATTCATGAGGTCAGAGGAATCTCAATCTTCAGGAAGCTGTTGGTATGCTTAGGTGCATTAAGAAGAACGTCACGCGAAGGGTGGCCTAATCGGCAATGCATAGTCTCGTAATCGAGATGGTAAATGCAAGTGTCTGCTATTTCAGCGACATCATGCTGTGTATGTGGCAGGAAATATAAAGTTTCCGCCGGATGACGTTTGGTAAAAGATAAAAATCTTTGACCGGTTTTGCTCGTCAACTGAATATGCTGCAAATTAGCGCGCACATTTAAGTTATCACGTAAAAAGGTGCCAAGCAACAGAAGTCGCTGATTAAGGTCGGGGACGTAAAAGACCGGTTCAATCGTATAGATATTTGATCCTTGACTAAGACAGACAGATCCTTGGGCCGTGATATGAGTCAGGCCGTTCGCAGTTTTCACCGGTATAGGATCAATGTCTTCGAGTTCGGTAAAATCGGCTTTATCGTTACTAAAACGCGCTGAGGCGCCAGAGTCAAGTAGCCAATTCGACTTAAAAAAATCTTCTAACATTTTCTCAAAACCCTTACACTTATCACACTTGGCAGCAGAACAATGTGCACATATGTTTGATTCAGGTAAAAGTAAAGTGGGGATAGCTACATAGGGACTAGTAATACTCCATTCACCTGCAGCAGAAAAACGCACATTAGTGCCACTGTTTAAGGGTAGAGAAAAAGAGACGAACTCATCATCTTCGTCATCGGAGCCCATGGAGACCTCAATCGATCCAGGAGGGATCGAGACAGTCCAGCACCTTCCGGCGCAGTGTCTCCCAAGGAGTCGGACATGACAACATCCTCGAGGACACAAACTCGCTCGCAGGTTGTCTCAAGGCCGATGTCTCGAACCAGGTCGATAGACCTCTTGGTAGAGGTGAAGAAGTTGAAGGGCTTGGGAGCCGGAGAGAAGAAAGGACGGCACACATCAAGTGCAGCTGGGTCCATAACGATAGTGGGGGAGGCCATGTGGGAGCACTCACCCTCAGTATCAACTGAGTTGGCCTTCTCCTTACCCTTGCCAGAGCGCTTGCTGCGCTGACGCTTCTTTTTCCCATCTCCATCCTGCTTTATATGCTGCTCAGCGCTGGTGTTTTGGTGCTTCTGCTGCGACTTGAAGTCAGGATCACCATCCTTTCGCTTCACAGCCGAGAGTTTGTTGGCACTCTTGCTGGAGTTTCCGTCGTTGCGCTTGCTCCTGCCTTCCCAGGCATGGATAGCGGCTTTGCGGATACGTTCCAGTGTCAGTTTCACAACGATTTCATCCATCGGTGTCTGAGCGACAGTCTGGACCACCAGATACAGTAATACATTTCCAAATGTACAGGGGTTTTTTCCGCATCGGCGTTTGCAATTACCAAGGGAAGGTCGCCCACCTATAGAGGTCTGATAGGTCACATGTAAAACTGCCCCCCCTGGATTCGGACTGTACCCCGCAGCTAGTTACTTAGGTGGTTAGGGATGTTAGGGTTAGGGTTAGGGTTAGGGTTAGGGTGTTAAAGTTAGGGTTTTAGGGCTGGGAAGGGTATTAAAAGCAATATTTGTCAAGTTGTTTACATTTGTTGACAATCAGAATCTAAATGGCTCATATTAGCTCCAATGACAAATTTGCCCCTCAAACACTGATTAAACAAGCAATTCCAGTTAAAGAGTGCACCCTCACCCTAAATAAGGTAATATAGCATGCTATAATCCCATTTATTTATTTACTTATTTCTAAAATTCCCTGTCCCCTTGGTAATTGCAAACGCCGATGCGGAAAAATCCCCTGTACATTTGGAAATGTATTACAGCATGGGCTGTCTGGACGACATAAGAGTACTGGTCAGGGAGCTTACTAACAATCAGCATTGCCTGAATAAACTTGGGGACTGCCATACTAGTAGAAGTGGTACCAGTAGACGGGCTGTTAGTGGCAATTCGAGTGAAGAACATAATCAACAGGAAGTGGGCCATCGCTTCGCGTGGCAAGTACGAGGCCAGTCATACTTATGTAGACACTTTGCAAGGTTGTGGAAAGATAGATATATCATCATTATGTTGTTGTTTGAGTGGGATCTTACTGCAGAGCGAGGTCGTGGAAAGATAGAAATATGTTGTTGAGTGGGATGATTTTGTCTCTGACTCGTACACATGGGCAGTAGCTTCATCTGGTTTTTGTGACGTGTGTGTGGTCTACTTACAATTTGTTTGAAGTTACAACTAATAAAATTTACTGTTACTTGCATTGTTGTACGAGAGCGGAAAGAGGGGTTGCAGGTATCAGGTGTTGCCGTAAGTCGGCCTTACTGGTTATAATCTACCTACCTACAAGCCATTTGATTTTCAAACACCGCCAGACTTTCCGAGTGGGAAAAGTGTCACTGGCTTGAAGTGTCTGGTGACCCGGTGACTTTGTGAAAAGACTGTAATAAAATGACCTTGTAATAATGCTTACCTCATGACATCATCCGGTCTCGTAATTTGAATGGGATAAGATAAGGATTTGCTAAATGGGGATGCACAAAGAATCCTAGCCAGCCCGAGTTAGTAAGGACAATTCCCTAAAGGGCCTCGTAATGATGTTATCGATGGCAGGAGCAGGGTGCTTGTCGTTAGGAATGCGATAACCGATGGCACGTTTAAAGTCGGTGAAGACTGCAGCGACTCCAGGCTTACCGTACTGTCCTTTGAGGACGTCATACATCTCCTTAGCACCAGTCGCATTCTTGATAGAGGATTGGATCTGGGGAGAGACACGCAGCAAAATGTTACCCATGGCTTTGTACTTGTCGTCACGCCAGGTTTTCGTAGCTGCAGCGTCGGTAGTAGCAGGAGGCGAGTCTTCCATGACGTACCAGACTCCTGCGGACATAAGGAATGCCTTAATGGCATCAGACCATTCAACCCAGTTGGCACCAGTGAGAACGGGGACACAGTTGATCAGAGCAGAGGACATTTTTAATCGTAAAATGTTAAAAGATCTGGGGAGTCAAACCGTCAGCGTTAGTCCTACATTGTTAAGAGAATAATAAAAGGCAGCCGCAAGGGCGCCACTCAACAGTGACATCGACCCAATTCCTGGATATGTGACACAAAGTCAGCATAAATCCAGTACTGTCAACGTTCGCGCTGTACACAAAGTACTGCAGCAAACCGACAGTCAATAACTAGGTATGCGATCCAATATGCTGCGGATAAAACGTGCAACATGGATCAAGCATCCAGGTAACCAAAAATCAAGGGCTCGGGGCCCATAACCTGTCAAGGGCGCTAAAATGCTTAAATTATGGTAAACCACAACACACCAAAAGGACAATGTAATGACTCTAGAACGAATCAAACAAAACCACAATCAATGTATAAGTGTTCTTGACCAAAAACCTAGTTCAGGCAGTTATGCGAGTGGTGCTTAGGTGTAGGAACAGTTTATAGATATCGTAGAACAAAGGTAACTGCTTTCTAGAAGACGTCTAGTGTTTCTAGAACTGTCTCTAATTGAAGAATCACACTAAGTGCCAATAGTACTCTCACTTCGAGATCAAAAGGTATAGGATTTGGTTACTAAAGAGCTATTCCACTGTACCTAACACACTTGGGTTAAGAGCAAGGCCTCTCACACTTTAGTAAGTGTCTAGAACGACAATGAAGGTGCAACAGCTCTGTACCTAACACACTTGGGTTAAGAGCAAACTGAATTCACTTCTTTTGAGTTTTACGTCCTAAATTATGGGTGTGGGCATTTCCTGCGAAACCAGCGTGCTGATGACTAAGCGCCAAGCTGGACTTTTCATGGCAAATGTCGTCCTCTACCGAATCTACGATATTTGTTCGATATTCGTTCGTCCTTAACACTTTTATACAAGCTTCTATGGTACTGGCACTAGGTATGCTGTGGAGACTATATGTATATGTTAAATTAGCCCGTAAGTATGTGAAAAATATATTTATTCTTCCGCACGTGGGTGACATAACGCGTCTGGCGCGTCTGGTGTGGGCGCGACTTGCGGTACATTTTCCAGCAGCATCACTGCAGCTATCCTCCCAATTTTTTTCGGGATCTCAATTTTTTTATGTTAAGTACAATTGCTTAAGATGAATTTGAGTAACTCGGAGAATAAGTATTACTTCTTGTAAGTAACTCAAGCTATATTTAACTACAAGAGAAACCATCTTAAGAAATTATAGCCCCTCATGTCTTTAGAAAATCCCGATACATAATTTGCAGAAGGAATGATGTGACGAAGAGGAAAATGTACCCCCGCAAACGTCTTCAGAATATAGGGAGTAAAGCTTTTGATAAACAATGCCAAACATCACAGACATTTTGCGGGCAATGCCCACACCCATAAATTACACACTTGGGCAACTAAGACGTTGTGACCAGAAAGTTCTAGAACTCTCAAGCCAACAAAAACAGTTCTAGAACCGATAGGTCTCTAGAAAAGGCCAGCAAAGATAAATGACTTAAATCACTCGGTAGAACACTTAATATAAGCCACAAAAACGATGATAATTTTTATAGAGTTATCTCGGACTCTCAGTGATCTTGGTGACAGAGGTCGCAGTCAGGTGCTTCTGTAAGAGTACGAGAAGTTCCTGCGAGCTGTCTGCCAATATCCCCTTGTCCTTCTAGAGCTATTGTACATGGTATTTATACTGTCCAAGAAATAAAAAGAAAAGAAAAATACAAAAACATATATCTAAGTGACATCTGGTCACCTATTGCTATTCTCGGGTAGTAACGGTATATCCTAGGTAATTCGTGCATTGTTCTAGTCCGCAATTTCCTAAGGTCTACTACTTGCTTGGGTATATTTGTTCTAGATACGTCGAGGTTTCTCCGCATCCGCTATCAGGCGGTGAGTTGAATCACCCCTTTATTTCGACTCTCGATCAGTGGCGGCCTTGAAGCCTTTTACTAATCCGTCTTCTCGAAGTCCTATTGGTTAATCGCAATATGACTTGACTCTCCCTATCAGTAGCATGCGTCAACCCGCAGTACTGACCGGTCCGTTAATTTCTAGAAGTGTGGCGAGCGCCACTACTCCCTGTCGGATGTCCCTATTTAGGTTCTAGAGCCTCGTGCATAATGATCACGCAGTCTCATGATTTCTAGAACCCGGATATCTCGGTAGAATATTCAGATCTGGGTCGGAACGTCTCTCCGAGCAGATTGATAGGCTTTTCAGACCGTTGATCCTCTCCGTTAAGCGTCTACGTCACTTGTGCCACATCGGCTTACAACTGACTTAGTCACAACGTTCCAGCGTTGTTCTAGAGCCGTCCCTTAGTATCTAGAGTCTACTGTTGACTCTGTCTTTGGTAGAGATTACTATTACTCTCTTGAATTGAATTCGCAATACTCTAGTCAACTTCCTAATACCTTCGCAAGGATACTAGTATTGAGATTCTATGTGCTACCTATCTCACTCATCCTACAAGCCATAACAACTTGGTTCTAGAACCAGTACCGTAGTCGTTTTACTTGATTCAAAGGTTCTAGGATTTGGGTGGAGTTCATATCTCAATCGTAGACTTTCTAGAAGTCACTGACCCTACTTCTAGACAATGAGGATATTGCTATCATCCTTTGACTATTAGTTCGAGACTCACTATAGTCCTCGTTTGCCCTATGATTACTTTCTAGAACCTTTAATAGGTCTCTAGAACAATCCCAATTAACGTAAAAACGCAAAATTGTACGCTTAAACGCATTCGAAGCGCATTAGCGCATCATGCTAGACAGAGAGTAAGACCTGAGACATACCTGGGGACGAGAAGTTAAGACTTGTTAGTGAAAAGCTTAGAGGGCTTAGGCGACTATTTCTGTGAAGAAATGAACTGAGTATTGAGGCAGTAACTACTGTCCTTATATACTACAAAAGAAGGTGCACAGACCATGCTGTGCTCATAGCCATAGACATATTCTACATATAGAAAGAGGCTGTGCATAATGTAAAGTAAGTAAAAGAAAGGAATAGAACAAAGTTCAACAGGAGTCATGAGTCAATAATAAGACTCAATTATAGGCTCGACTCCTTGACTAGTCGGAGTCAAGTTGAGTCACATGCAACACTAACTCATACTCCATCTTCAATTCTTGATCAATTGGCACCAAAGCTAGCGAAGCTCATTGTGATGCATATTCAAACATTTTCATGGCAGGAATAGTATCCAAGTCTACTACATGAATATCTAATGATTTTTGAAGCATTTATCAACAAATATGGTAGCATGACACAGCATCACGTTGATATGCCCTACAAAATCGCCCAAATAAGGCTTGTTTTGTAGTGTAATAGTGAAATTTGCAGTAGAAATGGTGAATAAAGAACTAGAGCGAGCCCAAACTGCTAGTTAAAGTGCTAAAGCCTAATAACTAGAGAACGCGCCTAAATAATAAGGAGAAATGTTCATGAATAGAGAAACAGCTTATTCTGAACATTATAACTGATGTATTTGAGTAGGGCTCCTAGTGGATCAGATTGGATCAGATTTGGATGGTGGGTTGTCTTGAGCCCAATCCGCATCAGTGGATGGAATCCGAAGAATCATCTGGCAATCCGTCAGATTCAGTGCCAGTCTGCCGAATCTGGCAGAGACCGACACAAAACTACATTTTCACACACTTTTAGTCCATCTTTAGCTACATTCATAATTTAAAGTAGTGTTGCATGTGACTCAACTCAACTTTGGCTAGTCAACGAGTCGAGTCAATTTTTAGTCGAGCCGAGTCTGACTAATGACTTGTGACTCTGGCAACTTTAGAGTCACTTGAGTAAAATTGAGCCATCAGCCGTAGAAAGACAAATAACTACCCCATTTGGTAAGTGAGCTGTGGCAGGGTTGCAGCTGGTCAAGGTCAACCCCCCCTTTGGTCTGACTGGTTGGATGATTGACCGTGTCTGACAAATATTTCCCACAGGTCAACCAGCAGTCAACGACGTAGATTACTTCTCAGCATCCTACACATGTAACTATTGGCAGGGCCAGTAGCCTATCTGCTATATACACATCTTGACTTGTTCTATGCACAATGCCTGGTCTCTCAGATGTCTGGGAGCACATTCACCAACACAACACGTTATACAAAAATAACAAGTCTAACTATAAATTGTGGTGCAAGTATTGCGTAGCCAAAGTAGTCCAGTACAAGATGGGTCAGGAGAATCAGGCTTTAGCAGAGGGCCAGGCAAGAGTGACACGAGATTATGCTGATGTCAAGAAGACTGGTGTGTGAAATCCACAGAGGCATAAATGATGAGTTGCTAACAATGCCTAACATTTCATTTCAGTTATTGCAGCAATGGCTAGTGCACTCGATGCAAATCACAGCGAGACTGAATTGACATTTGGTCCCCACAAGCTAAAGACACTAAAAGGACAAGTTGCTGGTCTTTGGACCCATCTCATTGAATGCCCAAATGTACCTCAGACTATCAAGAACTTAGCAAACTCAAAGCAGGCTGAGAAAGGCCAGCGGCAAGTCTCACAATCTGTTGCAAAAATTGCACAGGCTCCCTTGACCCTGCCAACCCCAGCTTCATCTATCCCCAGTTGTAATCTGACCCCACAGCCTGTTATTTTGCTACCTCAAGGTCCAAACTACATGGTCAGTGGCCTTGTCATGCCGCAGCCCAGCTATCCTGTAGTGTGTTAGGCTACGCTGGTTGGTCTAGCTTCTGCCAATACTACTCCCAGTCCTTTTTATGGAGAAACTGCTCCTCAAGTGATGCCTGGGGCTACACTGTCTGAGTTTCATACAGATATGTGTTGGCTCATGGTTTCCAGTCTCGTTGCCTGGCGTGCTGTTGAAAATCCCTTTTGGCAGTACTTTTTTTCCAAGTGGGTTCCGGGTTCTGTCCTTCTGAGTCGAGGTGTACTCTCAGGTCAAATTTTGGATGAAGAGGTTGAGAAGACTGAGGCAAAGACAAGGTTAAACACAGCAAACCACTATGGAACTGGGCAATGCAATGGATGGAAGAATGTTGCGAAGAATATTCTCATCACGGCAATGATCAATGTCAAGTCCCGGGTATGTATTCATGTCTGTGTTTTTATGTATTGACGTTGACATTTATCATGGTCCTTAGCCATATTTACTCGGTGTAACGGATGTCAGCTCACTTCCTAAAAAAGCCAAGACACTTCTCGAGATTGTCAATTGTGAAATGAAGACGATCTGTGAAGCTTTTGGTGTTATCTTGGTCGCATGGTGTACAAATTGCAGTGGTGATGCTGCCAAGATGTGGTGTCTTCTTGTTTGCAAGTATCCATGGATCGTCATTCTAGATTGTTGGGCTCATCAGTTAAACCTTGTTGTTGGCGACATTCTGAAGCTCAAGGTCCCATTAATAAACAATTCAGGCACCCTCTAAACATACCTACTTAGGATCATCTTTTGGGTAACCGAACTATCCTAAATGGTCCAATTTCCGCGGAATTTCCGTCCCCACCCGGAATTCCTCAGCTGTTAAGTGAGCATTTTCCGAGGAACAGTCAAAAAATTCTGCGGAATTTTTAAGGGTCTATAGTAGTGTTCCCCGGAATTTTTCTTGATATTCCAGGAATTCCGGGAATAGAAATTCCTCTTTAACAATTCTCTTTGTCATTATTATGAATGCACGGAATTCCTGGACTAAGAGGAATTCCGCAGGACTGTTGACATCCCAGGATTCCGTGACTGTTCTTTTCCCCGGAAATTTTCTTGACACTCCAGGAATTCCGGGAAAAGAAATTCCTTTTTTTACAATTCTCTTTGATAATATTATAAATGCACGGAATTCCTTTTAATCCAGGAATTCCGTGAATGTCAAGCTCGGAATTCCGCAGGTCTGCTGACACTCCAGGAATTCCATGACTGTGAAGCTGGAATTCCATAAGTTGTTGACATCTCAGGAATTCCTAATTGTGGCTGAAGAGGGTCATTTTGATAAAACCCGTTTCCATAGAGATAAGATAAGGGTCTCTCAGACAATTTGATGCAGAGTTTCCCACAGATTCCAACTTTTGTCTCCATTTTTTGGATAGGGGCTGTGGCTGAAGAGAAAAATGCAAAACAAATTTTGGGAGCTGACATGACAAAGATAAAAGTGGATGGATAGGGGTATTTTGGGTCAATGAATCTGAATTTTCACTCAGAAAAATGTCATCTGCAGGGGTTAAGGAGGTATTCCAAGAAAATGCCCTCACAAAGTCAAAAAATGGTATATTTAACCTGGGGACAGCAGATATCCAGGTATAGAAATGATTGAAATGGGTAGAAAGATATATTTTCAATGAGGGAAATTCAATTTCCAAATAAGGTTCAGATAAATTCAATTAGCATGCAGATATTCAAGAAATACTGTTTAAAATTTTATTTTAGCCTGGAAGTCTAAAAGTGGTACAGATGGATAAGTCTATATATAACAGGAGAAGGTAGTAGTCTCAAGTTTGTTCAACCTCAATAGTCCAATAGCATTGCTTATTGGATCTATATTACTGTATCATTCCATATAGGAACTTTAATAATAGTCATATTATTCCCAAAGACATATTTGATTGTTAGCATAACAGTTGTAGTAGTTGTGCAGTAATGTTACTTCCTGGTCATGTATGACTAGAGACCAGCACAAGTCAATCCAAAAGTATACTTAAATCCATGTCACAAGTACTTACAACCAAAAGACCCAAACTTGTGACTTGGATAGAAACAAGTACCTGACTTGTGAGTCAATACTTGTGAGTTTTCTTCTAAAATTAATTATTGATCCAATATGTATACATAATAACAAAATTTGTTGAACTATATATAGGAATCTGATGTTTAATTGGATTCAATAAACTATTGTTACAGTTATACTATCATAGTCTTAAAATTGTAATTACTATTTAAATTTCTGAAAAGCATACTTGTGACTTGTGTAGGATCTGTGGGAAACAAGTACTTGGAATTGTGAGTAGTATCCTTGTGAGTATTTTGCAAGTACTTGTGAAAGACCTGGACTCGTCACTCATGCCTGTCTCTATCTATAACTACTTAACATGAACAAGCCATCTAATCATATGTTGATGATTATATACTGGACTTGAGCATGTCATGAATGAACTTGCAAGTATTTAGTGGTCAAAGACCTGTACTTGCATTCCCAAAGCACTCATAGGAAATGCCATTCTTATTTGTGATTCAAATACTTGCAGGTTCACAAGTACTTGTGACAAAATAGACTTGCAAGTATCATGTTGTGGCTAAATGTCATTTCTTCAATTAAAAATAGTTCCTGAGGTCTGATCACTTAGCTCTGCAGGTATTTTGACAGATCTATTCACAGGTACCTGTTCAGGTATAAAAATCATATGCATTTATACAGTGGATATGTAGGTCCCCCAAGGGCCTTTGTCAATCTAGTTTTACTCAGTGATGAGTCTGAAACACTGGCATTCAAAACCTCAGAGATCATGCAAAAATACTTATTGACTGATCAATCTTATGGTGGATTTGGGGATTATAAAATACATGTGGCACAAGGACAGTGGTACTATTTCAAACCTATCATTTGACACTACTATGGTGGATAATAAAATGCAATCAACAGGTAATTAATTATTTTCTTGACTTCTGGTATACTTGCAAGCTTGGGGATTTCTGGTAATCTACTTTACACCTATTCAGTGCAAAATGGCATTGATGAATTTTACCATTGACTTAAAATCAGTCCAATGCATTGGCCCTATTTCATATCATATGTAATCATCAAATTCTCCCTAACTTGGTTATTGATAATCTTACTTGAATATCTGGTACTATGTAAGAAATCAAGAATAAATCATAATATTCACAAGTACTTGTACAAGTTTCTCTTAATTCCAAAATGATACTTGTACTCTTGGGGAAATATCCACATGAATGTGAGGCACTCACTAGTGTGAGTTTCTCATGAGTTTCCCATGGATATACTCACAAACACTTGCAAGTTTTGTCCACTTGTGTCATGCTCTACCTTGGATATAGATTAAATATCAAGAACATTATTACTATACATACTTGTCATCTATTGAGAACTCATAAGAGTACACTGATGGCCAAAAAATGATTTCACCCTACCAAATAGGGTAAAAGATCCAAGCCCAATTACAGTATTGGCACAACAGAATCCCTCTGTTTGAGTAGTTTCCCCTCCACTCTGACTGCTCACATTGCATGAACAACACAAGTGGATGTCTTTCAATAATGCCAGCAGCTTAGAATATCCTGGAGATGGATTTCTCAGAGATATTCCCTTTTTTGGGGGGGTGAATCATTTTTGGTCATCAGTGTATATCATCATCATACCCTAAGTACAAACATCAAAGCATTGTATAACACTGGGTTGAAGCATTTGGCAAATATTCCACTTACAGAGTATTATAGCCCAGAGTCTACAAATAAGTTGAAATGACCAGTGTCAATAATATGAAAAGATGTTTGTAGCCTAGGAGACTACCAAATAATCTCAACAAAAAATTCTACTTGACAGGAACAATAATTACTCAGCTGAATCTAGAGTAGAGTAATTGAAGCTATGAGAGAAGTAGGAAGAAATTAAATTAACTCATCAAAAAAAAGATTTTTCCACCCTTTCTTCTGATCTGGGATAAGTATAGTCTTTGATGCAAACTTATTTCTCATGTTTCTTGAGGCACTATCTCTTGAATACCTTTGTACATATCAAATATATCAAAAAAATGATTGGACATTTGATCCCTGTTAAAAATGTATTATCTTATCCATCTGTACCACTTTCAGACTCCCAGGCTAAAATAAAATTTCAATCAGTATTTCTTGAATATCTGCATGCACTGGGTGCAATATCTCATAAATTAATAACTCTTGGTGAATTTATGGTGAATGTTAATTTCACAATATTTCTTGTTTAATTTACTGTGAACTTAAAGTGTGACATGTGGCACTGTATGATTCCTGTAACTTCAGATGATTTTCAGGAGAAGACACAGCTCTGTAAAGTTACTATAAACTCACATATCTTGTGATAAAAGATTTTGCACTGTAAAACATCCTGTAAAATCTTGGATTTTGCAGACATGTTGCCAATTCATGATTTTTCCATAACTTCACCATAATCCTGAGAAGTTATGGGATCATGTTCCCAGTGATGCTAATTGAATTTATCTGAACCTTAACTGGAAAGTGGAATTTTCTCATTGAAAATATATCTTTCCACCCATTTCAATCATTTCTTTACCTGGATATCTGCTGTCCCCAGGTTAAATATACCATTTTTTGACTTTGTAAGGGCATTTTCTTGGAATACCTCCTTAACCCCTGCAGATGACATTTTTCTGAGTGAAAATTCAGATTCATTGACCCAAAATACCCCTATCCATCCACTTTTATCTTTGTCATGTCAGCTCCCAAAATTTGTTTTGCATTTTTCTCTTCAGCCACAGCCCCTATCCAAAAAATAGAGACAAAAGTTGGAATCTGTGGGAAACTCTGCATCAAATTGTCTGAGAGACCCTTATCTTATCTCTATGGAAACGGGTTTTATCCAAATGACCCTCTTCAGCCACAATTAGGAATTCCTGAGATGTCAACAACTTATGGAATTCCAGTTTCACAGTCATGGAATTCCTGGAGTGTCAGCAGACCTGCGGAATTCCAGCTTGACATTCACGGAATTCCTGGATTAAAAGGAATTCCGTGCATTTATAATATTATCAAAGAGAATCGTAAAAAAAGGAATTTCTTTTCCCGGAATTCCTGGAGTGTCAAGAAAATTTCCGGGGAAAAGAACAGTCACGGAATTCCTGGGATGTCAACAGTCCTGCGGAATTCCTGGGATGTCAACAGTCCTGCGGAATTCCTGGACTAAGAGGAATTCCGTGCATTCATAATAATGACAAAGAGAATTGTTAAAGAGGAATTTCTATTCCCGGAATTCCTGGAATATCAAGAAAAATTCCGGGGAACACTACTATAGACCCTTAAAAATTCCGCGGAATTTTTTGACTGTTCCTCGGAAAATGCTCACTTAACAGCTGAGGAATTCCGGGTGGGGACGGAAATTCCGCGGAAATTGGACCATTTAGGATAGTTCGGTTACCCAAAAGATGATCCTAAGTAGGTATGTTTAGAGGGTGCCTGAATTGTAATAAAAGCTGTAGATCAAGCATTGGAGGTTATCAAATGGTTCTTGTCTCATAGTCTTGCTGTCAGTCTGCTCGTTTCAGAACAACAGAACGCAGATTTCTCAGTTATTCTTGTTCTCATTCTTCCTGTCCTCACCCGTTGGACATCACATTACCTCGCAATTGATCGCTTACTCGCACTCTCTGTTCCCTTACGAAGATTAGTTCTTGACCCCAGCATCCGTGAAACGTTGATAAAAGTGGCTGGCCTGAAACAAGTTGCAAAGAATAAGGCTAGACTCATTATCAGAACTATATCTCGCAGCAACTTTTGGGAGAACGTGGAAAGGTTATAGTTTAATTTCTCTACTATACAGTGTGCTGAATACAATTTATTATAGTATCTGTAACCTTCTCAAGTTGTTTGCTATTGCAACAAATGCCGCTCAAGCAGACAACTGTCACCTCAATACTGTGCTCTTGTTGTTGGGATATCTCTACCACCACCATAAGTATGCTCAGATTGATGATCGCATCCGGAGGACAATCTTGGATAGTCTCGAAAAGCATTGGAAGAAAGTGGATCGTGATGTCTTTGTTCTGGCCATTGTCTTCAATCCTTACATCTGCAAGAAGGCTTTCAACAAATCTTCTCATCTGTCGGCTGTAGCTGGATTGCGTAACATAGCCGTTCGAACATTCAAGTGTTTCTATCAAGACGAGGAGCCCAATCTTGAGTTCCGGAGTAGCTTCTCAGACTACCTGAATGAAATCAGTGAATGGACAAACACTGAGATGGATCTCAACTACTTCCATGAGCAAGCGGCTAAAGAGGTGTGTAATCAGGGTTCTTTTTTCATTTAATCCTGATACTGAGAATGTTATAAACAGAACAAACCCATCAATCCTCTCAATATATGGTGTGAGTTACTTCCTGAATCAGCATCTGACTGCGATGGCTTAGTTGGACTGATGCGATTCACAATTTGTATTCTCAGCATGGTTCCCAACTCGGCGGGATCGGAACAAATATTCAGTTGCTTTGGTGCTGTTCATACAAAAGCACGCAACCGTATGGGAGCACAAAAGACTCAGAAAATTGTAATCTTATCTCAGCACATCCAACGTGTGCACAGCGTAGTTTCATCCAGACAATCACAAGCACAAAACACCAATGCGGGTATCATTGGTTCTACTATGCCCAGTAAAACACAAGGAAAACTCACTATGAGAACACTAGCAGCTATGAGCGCAAAAACACACACACAACCACACAACACAAACAACACAAAGGCTAGTTATGTCAAGCAAGTTAAACCAACGTATGTTAGTTCGGGGGGTTCAGAGATAGAATCCTTTATCAAGTAACTTTAGAGTGTATTGACAAGGTAGAGTGTATCAAAATAAACTCTGACTCCTTTGAAACGGATTGATTCTTCAACTAATCACAAAGTCCAATTTTAAATAAAATCCAACACTCGTCAAAATAGGTTCTCAAACACACAACGCTTGGTATATCAAACAAATTTTATTTGTGTCTAACACTACAACACTCGGGGAAGTAGGATAAATGGAAAGTTGCAATACTATGCACACAGGCACTAGCACTACGAGGTATGCGTTAATTATAGTCTCGGTAGACTCAGAGTCCTTAACTGCAAAGTGCTGTCACTAAGCCGACCACCAAGAAGCTCTAGTTTTGAAAAGCCCAGCCACCAGCAACGCTCTGCTGATTCGGAAACTGTACTTTTCACCCTTACTAGTCAAGTCACGGTAGACAAGAACTAGGCAAAAGTATGAAAAATGAAACTTAATTAAGTGCAATCACAACACTGAGACTAGTACACAAGATGGAGATTAAATCTGACTTTGCAATACCGTGGACGTTTATACTGCTATCAACTGTAGACCACAGTGTCCCCGAGCGCTGTCACACTTAAATTGTGCTATCTGGCGAGTAATCTGAATTTCTGGTATATACATACAGGCCTTTTATACTACAAGGAGGGAGATAGTCACAAGAAAAATACAGAAACAGTAGACAGTAGAGAGATCGAGAGATATACATTTTTCTTTTACTTTATATGGTAATTTGGGAGGCAAAACAAAAATAAAACTAAAGTCCGTTTTTAACATATGTGCGTTCAAGTCCATATCCGTATGTAAAACATTAGGTCAAGTTGAATCAACCTTTTTGGATTGGATTTTGCTACATGTCGGTGTTGAACTGGCCCTGGCTATCCGCTACTACTGTATGACTCCACCCATGATAAAGCACCATTTTTCCGTGCATCCAGTATGACTCCATCAGATCACTTCAAAATCAGTTTTTATGATTGGCTAGTTGATGCCTCCACGCATCCGTTCTCTACGTGTCTATCTTTTCCTCCTACGTGTCCAGTCTTTATCAGCCACGGAAGTAAAATTACTGCTTCTGTTCCTGTCGGATTTTGCTGTATCCATTATCAGAACTTCCCGTGAATGCCTTTAGTTACCAATTAGACCTAAAGACCTTCACGAGTCAGGGTCATCAACGGGTACCTGTGGGTTTGATCCGTCGGAAAACCCGCAGGTTTAGTGATCCGTGGGTCAGGTACTCGTTTCCCACGGGTCATTTACAGGTCACGGGTCAAGCTCTCTACTTTTGACAGGTACCCGCAGGTCAGACCTATTTTGCTTTAAATCAAGTTATAACCATTGAAATAAATTAATTCAGGTCTCAGATAGATTTGAGTTAAATGTGCAGGCAATCCTAACACTTGTAAATGTGGGGGATGGGACATTATGTAGATGATAACAATCTGCACAAATCACATTTCTAGACCCTCTCACCAAGCTCAATGGCTGAAGGTGGAGATGAGAATATGTGCCAGAAGCAAATTAAAAAGTTTTTCTATTTTCTGAATAGACCATGTAGCTGAATTAATATATTTATGTAAACTAGAGTAGTGAATCAACCTTCCTACAAAATTTTAGATTTTTTGACCAAGCTGTTGTTGAGAATGAGTGGTTGCAACATTGGTGAGCCAATGCTTAGAAAGTCATGTGACTTTAAATTTCAGTGTCTGCACAATGTTTCGACTGTCCGTTCTCATCAATGGCATGGTCAAAAAATCCAAAAATTCATACAGAACCAAATTGAACATTATAGATTGCTTATATGTAGTAATTTTTATCATTTACAAAGTCCCTGTATTCATTTACAATGTTTTATGACTTTCAACTTATATGTATACTTATATTTACTTCCAAGTACTTAATACATAGGGACAATGTAATGTTTATTATTTTTTGAAGTTTTGCATAACTTGACCCATGGGTACCTGCAGACTCGTGGGTTTTTGACCCATGGGTCAGGTACCCGTTTCCCACGGATCTTCAGCAGGTCACGGGTCAGCACTTTTTGATCACAGGTACCTGTCTACAGGTCACGGGTTTGACCTGACCCGGGCTCGTGAAGGTCTTTAATTAGACCTAGACATCAGTCCGGTCAGATGGCAATAGCTTTCCGTCAATCTGTTATGTCCAATTCAAGCCTATAAGCTCTTTCTCGCTAAGTCTGATATTGGACCTCATAGCCGACAAGCCTGATGTTCAAGTTTTCCTTCTTCCCGTGGATATAACTAGAGTTATCCTATAGCTAGCAAGATCTGACTGTATCTTAGTAGGCTTTGTGCAACATATTATTGAGCAGATGCATACCCGTCAACATAAGACATAGTAGCTTGATAGACCTGTTAGTCCTACCGCAGCCACAATTCCCTGGTTGATTAAGTACGACTTGGGTAAGGTCAGATTTTGTTTGTGCACCTCTATAGAACTTTCATTACTTAGTAGATATGCTAAGCTCCAGTACATATAGCTCTAGCTTTTGGTTAACAGCTTGGGAATAGCTATAACCCTCAGTTTCCCTCAGTATCCAGGCTCAAAACTATGTTATCAACATAATTAATATTGGATTTCGAGCCTAGAACCGCAAAAATGGCTTGTCACCGGATCCACTCATTCACAACCAGACATGTGTACCAGTGAATTGGAGCCAGAGATACATGCTGGTCTCAAGAATATTAGTAGCGATGATGAGAATGAGGAAGGTGAAGAGGAAGAGAGAGTAGGAGAGGACTCCATCGTTGACATACCACTCCCCACTTTCGATGAGATCACTCAAGAGATTATGCAGGAAAGTGATGAATTGGAGGAAGATGAGGACATATTTGATTCACAGGTGCTCACATTGGCTGAAATCTTTGATTATCCTCCTTCCCGAGTGAATGATAACTCATTCTCTTTCTCGTTCATGACAGAGTATTGGTGGAGAGGGGAGTCGACTCTCAGCAATGAAATGCGAATGCACAAAGATATGACATCTGACTTGATAAATGAATTGCATGACCCGGATTTGGATGATGACGTCGACTAGATTTTCTTTTCTTCTACAAGATTACCTGCTTTATTGATTGCTTTGCTGATTTATACATAGTATATACATGTATCTCTACAGAGACTATCTCATTGCATAGCTGTATCATAGTGCTTTTGGATTTTTACTAGTATAAAGTCTCATAATTATATACTCAATTTAATAGACTAAAACCCTGACCAACATTGACCGGCATTGGCCACTAAGCAAGACGGTCAAATGCCGGTCAGCTTGACCATCAACAAGTTACAGGTTGACTGGTCAAGACCCGGTCAGCCCCAACCCTGAGCTGTGGTACATGGCTGAATCACCCATTTCGGAATGTATAAAATTCTATTCAACAATATATTTGCTATTAATAAATTTACTACATAAGTGACTCGGCTGACTCAACTGACTCGAGTTGACTCTGGAGTGGAGTCACCGGCATCGGAGCCAGAGTCAATTGGAGTTGAGCTGGAGTGAGTCAAAGCTGAGTCTTGACAACACTAATTTAAAGGCTCTTTGTACTTGAAAATACCTAAATACATACATGATTGCAATCTGAGGTACTGTATCATTTCAATCAATTCGTCAGGGGGGTGTGACTGTGACCTGCCTGATGAACTGAAATTTTTGTCAAAGGGCTTGGGGACCTGTGACCTTGGGATATTTTGGCCAGAGGCAATAAAACGCAGGGGAAACTCGCTATGAACATTGAAGACACTAGCAGCTATGAGCGCAAAAACACACACACAACCACACAACACAAACAACACAAAGGCTAGTTATGTCAAGCAAGTCAAACCAAGGTATGTTAGTTCGGGGGGTTCGGAGATAGGATCCTTTATCAAGTAACTTTAGAGTGTATTGACAAGGTAGAGTATATCGAAATAAACTCTGACTCTCGAAACGGGTTGATTCTTCGACTAATCACAAAGTCCGATTTTAAATAAAATCCGACACTGATCAAAATAGGTTCTCAAGAACGCAACGCTTGGTTTATCAAACGAATTCTATTTGTGTCTAACACTACGACACTCGGGGAAGTAGGATAAACGGGAATTTGCAATACTATGCACACGGGCACTAGCACTACAAGGTATGCGAAAATTATAGTCTCGGTAGACTCAGAGTTCTCAACTGCAAAGTGCTGTCACTAAGCCAACCGCCAAGAAACTCTAGTTTTGAAAAGCCCAGCCACAGCAACACTCTGCTGATTCGGAAACTGTACTTTTCACCCTTACTAGTCAAGTCACTCACTGTAAACAAGAACTAGGCAAAAGTATAAGAAGAATGAAACTTAATTAAGTGCAATCACAACACTGAGACTAGTACACAAGATGGAGATTAAATCTGACTTTGCAATACCGTGGACGTTTATACTGCTATCAACTGTAGACCACAGTGTCCCCGAGCGCTGTCACACTTAAATTGTGCTATCTGGCGAGTAATCTGAATTTCTGGTATATACATACAGGCCTTTTATACTACAAGGAGGGAGATAGCTCACAAGAAAAATACAGTCTAGAAGACTAGCAGACAGTAGAGCAGATCGAGTAGACATACAGTGGTCGGCTACAAGAGATGGTAATTTGAGGAGGCAAGAAGTTCAAAAATAAAACTATAGAGTGCCGGAAGCAAAACAGGAGCACTCAAGTCCAGGATTCGTAGGTAAAATACCAGGTAAAGAGGAACCAACCTTTCGGATCAGATTTCCGCTGACGCCTCCGGGGCGGACAGACCAAAGAAAGTCAGCTACTACAGCATGACTCGTCGACGAAGAACATGATAAAGCGACGAAAACTAGCCAGTGCAGCACCCACGACTCAATCGGATCACTGCAAAAGCAGACCTGGAGGATTGGCTAGTTGATGCCTCCACGCAGCCATTAGTCGACGCGTCTATCTTTTCCTCCAAAATGACCAAGAGTTGTACCGAGACACGGAAGCAAAACCACTGCACCTGTGAAAAACGGCGGAGCTTGCTGCAGCAGCTGTCCTCAGAACTTCCAGTGAAAACCTTTAGTAGCTCAGAATAGACCGAGGACATTGGTCCGGTCAAATGGCAAAAGCTATACGGCAATCCGATAATACGCCTCAAGCAATTTTGCGCTTGTTATCACGTCTTCGACAAGGTCTTCGAACTACAGTGTTTGCCCCTTGGGTCTCCTACTACTCCTTACTCGGTGTCGTCTTAGCACTACGACTACCCCCAACTGGGATGTCCACGCCTTCGAAAGCCTACGCCGAGGCCTTATTCAAGGGCATATCCTCTTAAGAAACCAACTCACTGGCAGGTTTGCTTGTTACTCCTCCTGTTTTTACATGTCGACGACTGCTTCTACGATGACCCACTAACAGTATCTCAGTCCTGAGCAGGTAGACCTACCCTTCAATCCCTCCGACCTCTCGATCCGATAGTCCGGTCCGATTCCACTTCCCGTCTCCGGTTCTAGCCCCTCCCCTGACTCATACCTATCCGTCGGCGACCGTATCACAAGACTTTGTTGACTTGTTTGTATCGATTTACTGCACTGCCTTAGCTAATTATTCCTCACACCTATATAAGCCTGTACTCTACGTACCTCTACTCCAGTTTTCTTATTGCTTAGACGTAAAGGTCTTCGTAGTAGAGGCTCCTGGGACATTTGTTGTCACAGAAGAGAACAGCAGAATCCAAAGAGTTTTAAAGTGTTTCCCCAAGTTTTTCTAAAGTTTCTAAGAAGTCAAGTTTGCCAAGTTTCTTTTCCTTTCAAAGAGTTCTAGTTTTGTTCCCAAAGAGTTACCCAAGTCGAGCACAGAGCTCAAAGCGATCGCTGGATCACCCCAAGAGACTACCTACAACTTTAAAACTTTTATCCCCCATCCCCTACTCGTTTTTGTTTGCATCGTCGAGCTTGGCTTCGCCGCTCCGATCCCCCTTACTGTCGTCGCCGCGTTACTGTCTCCGACTCGAGCTTCACATCGTTTCCAGTGTCTTTTGTGTGCCCTAGTAGCAGAGTTCCGCCCTCTCACAACAAAAGAACTCGCAAGTTGGGTTGTTGGTTAGGTTTGGTTTGAGAGTATTTCTCGCCGCCGAGCTACACTCAGCGTCTCACCGTTATGTCCGATTTAAGCCTATAAGCTCTTTCTCGCTGAGTCCGATATTGGATCTTGTAGCCGACAAGCCCGACGTTCAAGTTTTCCTCCTTCCCGTGGATATAACTAGAGTTATCCTATAGCTAGTAAGATCTGACTGTATCTTAATAGGCTTTGTGCAACATATTATTGAACAGATGCATACCTGTCAACATAGGACATAGTAGCTTGATAGACTTGTTAATCCTACCACAGCCACAATTCCCTGGTTGAATAAGTAAGACTTGGGTAAGGTCAGATTTTATCTGTGCACCTCTATAGGACTTTCATTACTCAGTAAATATACTAAGCTACAGTACATATAGCTCTAGTTTTTGGTTAACACCTTGGGAACAGCTATAACCCTCAGTTTCCCTCAGTATCCAGACTCAAAACTATGTTATTAACATAATTAATATCAGATTTCGAGCCTAGAACCACAAAATTGGCTCGTCAGCGACGAAAATTTTTATCATTTTCGGACTGATTTTTGGGTGGTCACAGCCTGAGATTTTGTCAGCAGCATCTGTGACCCAGGACCGCTGTGAAATTTTGTCGATTTTGGAAGGCCTGTGACCTGTGACCGACGAATTGAATGAAATGATACAGTACTCTCAGCACCATTGTACAGCTGTTTCTCACACTCTATCTAGTCCAAGAAGGCAGTGAGTTGACAACAACTTGCAAGCCCCTAATTTTCTGTTGTCAAACCTTGATTGCCAGAGTATACGGTATCTTCAGAAGGCCCGAGAGTCACTGGGTATTATCCTAATATGGTATATTCTCATGCCCCATCCCATCCACTATTCATCCTCAGATTGCCGGATAGGAATCTGTTGGTTGGAGGGTGTCCAGAGTGCCCATCCGCCATCCGAATCCGAGCTTCCATCGGCGGATGATTGCCAGATCAGATGATCTGGTAGGAGCCCTATATTTGAGTGCCGGTAGTGATTTCCACCCAAACCTATGTACTACCAGTCAAGAGAGACTTGGTATGTCACTACACTTTAGCACTATTAGTACAACTCAAGGGAGCAGTTTCAAACATGTCAAAGCCCCTATTCACGTCTGTACAATTTGGCTACCAAAACTATTGGTGATCTATAATAAATGGAGTATAAACTTGACACGATCACTGTGAGCCGAGGACCGGGGGATTTTACCCCCCATAATTACACCTGAATCCGAGAAATAATTTACCTGGAAAAGAGTGATAAATGACCGGGTTCAGGGAGAAATGACACATTTACCTGGAGGGTAAAACACGGTCTATTTACGGTCGAATTTCACTACATATATGTCCACACATTTTCCGGTTGCATCATGTCTTTTACCCTATACACGGTGAACTTTCACTCCTTTTTAGCCCGGGAAAAGTATACATAAAACCATATTTATTCGGTTATTGGAATATCGACATTGAGAAAGATGTACAATTTATGAGTATATATCTAGTGGACCCCAGAGCGCTCACCGGTACATATCATTGGGATTGTTCGAGACTAGATGCAGGCTAGGTCAGGAAAAGGGACCACAGAAACATTTTAACATATGCGTACCTTGCATCACTATACCAATCTAAAGGATTAGCAGACAGAGAAATCAATATATGTGCCCAAGTGATGAGAGAAATGAACTAACATCGATTGCATCCTCCACAGCTTGAATGAATTCTTCGACGTCGGAAGATTTGCCCTTGAATGCCGAAGGAGCTGTGAAAGAGGGGGGTTTCGACGGATGAGCGACTGTCGGGACTGTTGGTACGATGGGAGGAGGAGGAGGAGGTGCTGGCGTGGTGTGAGAGTTGGATTGAAGTTGGCTATGGATATTATTGAGATTGTCGGCAATAGAACCTAGAACCGTAGACGTCTCCGTCTGTTGGTTGTCGAGTCGAGTCAGGGTCTCGCGAATAATGTTGACGTCCTGAACGGTGAGGGTGGCGATAGTCTGTTCAGGGTCGAAAGGCACTTCAGCAGGTTGATTGCCAGTGGCAGCGGACCATTCGGGATTGGCGGTGGACCACTCGGGATTGTCGGCGGACATGGTGAAAGAAGAGGAGAATAACGAGAAGGAATAGAGTAAAGCAGGAGTGGAAGAGGAATACTCTTCTTTGATAAATTTAGTCTAATCAAACTGTAAGGACGTGGAATGCCCTTAAGCCCGACGACAAAGGAGATTTAAGAATGAATAGAATAACGAATGAATGAGTTGATTAGACTAGTTTGTACACTAGTACAACTGAAGTTTATATACTGAGTAACTAAATACGATCACTAGAGTTCGAGAGTAATGAGCGGCGAGTCCTTAACGGAGCATGTGAATAATAAAGGAGAAGATAAAGGAGAGTAAGTAAAGGAGTAACTAGGAGTAAGTAAGTATTACGAGGCGATCATTACATGTTGCAGTTGGACGTGTGTTCTCAGGTGGACAAGATACTATCTCCCTTCGCTGAGCTAGTCTTAAGCCCAAAACTATTCAGGCACTTATGGTACTCAAGCATCATTTGAAGCTTTGTCAAAAGGCTATTTTAGAGGTTACTGGCAATGAATGATTCATCTTTCTTATCTCTACAATCTTTTGTAGAATTTTTTCACCATACATTCCCCCTTATATTGAATGCAATCTGTGTTTTTTTTGAATTCCGTATCACCATAAACCGGTCGTAAGAGATGGTCACCGTACCGTTTGTCTTCAACACTATTATTTTACGATACGTGTACGGCTAATTTTTAGGTGTAATATACCGTTTTCTCTACGGTCATAACCGTAATGGTACGGTGCACACCCCTAGTCAATTGGACTCAGTTGAAAATGGCTTTTTTAATTTCAGGAAATTCCAGTCTATTTGGATATGCTCAACTCCAAATGACTCTGCCAACTTGAGTCACGAGTCAAGCCGTGACTCAAAAACTGGCTCGACTCGGTTACTAGCCAGAGCGGAGTCGAGTCGTGTGCAACACTACATTGGTTGGCTTTGCGCAAGGTCTCTATTTTGTCTTAGTTAGACTTCTAATAGATTCACTCTTGGAATTATCTATGTAAGCGAGTGACTCAAACGACTCGAGTGGGAGTCGAAAAATAAAGACTCAACTCCAGAGTCACTGGCATTTGGAGTCAGAGTCACCCGGAGTCGAGCCGAAGTGAGCCGGAGTGGAATCCTGACATCACTACGTGCCAGTAATTACAAGTCCCTAAAGTTATGAGGCCCTTTAGGGACTCGTCCTTACTAACTCTAGCTGGCTAGCATTCCACGTGCATCCCCATTTAGCAAATCCCCATTCAAATTACGAGACCGGATGATGTCATGAGGTAAGAATTATTACAAGGTCATTTAACAGCTGCCGTTATTCACAGTTTCACAAAGTCGCCGGGTCACCAGACACCGGCACTTCAAGCCGGTGACACTTGCCCACTCGGAAAGTCTGGTGGGGTTCGAAAATCAAATGGCTTGTAGGTAGGTAGATTATATGGCTACTACAATATGCGTGGTGCCAGAAATTGCACGGCCGGATAGGAGTGAGTGCAACAAAGATGCTAGTATTGTTCTCTATGCAAAACTCAATAGGTAGATTATTCGAAATTCAAACAAAGTGTCTACATAAGTATAAATGGCCTCGTACTTGCCACTCGAAGCGATGGTCCACTTCCTGTTGATCAGCACGAGTCGAGTCGATTTTTAGTCGAGCCGAGTCAGACTCGTGACTCGTGACTCTGGCAAGTTTAAAGTCACTTGAGCGAAATTGAGTGATCCAGCTGAATAATTACCCTTTTTTGGTAATTGAGATGTTGTACGCAGCTGAATTACCTGTTTTGGTAACAGTTACTCATCTTAAAAGTATTCAATTCTATTCAATAATATATTCACATAATAATAAATTAACTACATTGGCGACTCGGCTGACTCAACTGACTCGAGTCGACTCCGGAGTGGAGTCACCAGATTTGGAGCCGGAGTCGAGCCGGAGTGAGTCATAGCCGAGTTTCGGCAACACTAGCACGGAATGGTTCCAACTGCCTTGAAATATCTTGATGCTGCGAAGACAATCCGTCTACTGGTATATTATACATACATACTACTAGTTAGTAAATATATAATTCTAATTTTTCGTTTGTTGAAAGAGCTTGGATTTTAAACTCAACAGATCATCTGTCATAAGTACCATCCAATAAATAGTGTAGAGACTACTCAGTAGAGTCGTATCTTAAATATCACCCTTCATTCCTGGATCAATCTCATGTTGATGATCGCCTGTTCTCGTATTTGCGTTGAATTCGAAACCATGTCTTTTACGCACTTCTTCGATGTTGGCCGAGGTAGTATCCAAAGACCTTGGGACTGTGCTTGCACCCTGAGGTGCGAATGATATGCGGGATAGAGGCAGGTCGGAAAGTTTCTGGGTGGAGACTCCAGGACCAAAAGTTGTTTCTACAAAGGTTTGTTGCAGTGAAACGAGTACAATGATTGCGGTTGGGTAAATTCCCTGTCAAATAAACGTCAATCGACTCGACCCGAACTTCAAGAAAACCAGAAGCTCGTACTGAAATTTGATCCCCAATGGAAGCAAAAAATACCCATGCGAATTGAGCATTTGAATTTCGGTCAATTGGGATGAACAGGACGACTTCTCCGATCTAAAACCGATACAAAAAATTAGTACCACTGGTGTACGAGGTACGAGGCGTGATATACCCAAAAGAAGCCTAGTTTTTATCAACACGTTAACACTGATAAGCTGGAGAACACGGGAAAGACATACAATAAATAAAACCAGACTCTACTAAAAGAATCATTATTCGATGAGCTCGTGATCTAGGAGGCGTAGATCCCAACAACTGTTTGATGGCCTGTCGGAATAACCTGTTCGATCGCGGTCATTTTTCGATTTTCATCGTCCTACTAGGCTTGAAATTTGAAATAGCGTACCAAGCTTTGATGGCAATAAGTGAAGTCGAAACGATGTTCGTGAGTAATGATAGCGCCCAGGAGATTGGTTCCGCCCACACGCAAATTCTGGCACCGATCGGAATTGTCGACGCGGTTGGAAGACTGCTCGCGTGTAAGCAGATGATATCCGTGATGGCGAAGCCTGAAATTTGGATTGGTATTTAGTACATAGACTTGATTGCAATAACGAGCAACTTACCGAGGGCAGCGAGTAGGCAAATTACTGGGAAGAGTATGAGAGCGTGCCTTCTTTCCCATATCACCCAGGCTCTCCAGACTACTACCGCGTCTCCGACCATCATCTATGTAATTGGTGCCAAGTAAGTGCCAAGTAAGTGCGCCTCGCCATCGGCGCCCATCGCATAAAAAAAAAGGAACTGACATTTAACAAAAAGAGGGCTTCACTGGGCTGCCCAAACCTCGATATTTCTGACTGACTTGCTTCCCATTTGTCTGCAAGGCTGTCTTGTGGATCCAATATGAGAGTTTTTCTGATTTTGTTACGCAGAAACCATGTAGCGTTGAGCGACAGCAAAGCGGTGCTGCTAAGAAAGAGAAGACAAGTGACCGCCAGCATTATTTGACTTCGAGCAGACTTGAGGCCATTGGAACTGTAGAGAAATGAGTCACTTGGAAGCAAAGGTCGAACGTTAACAGTCTACTACACACGATTGGACGTAGACTGCAAAAGCGAATAACAGCGCATAACATCCTGTCGAATAGTTATTGAGGAGTTAAAATTTTGGTAGTCAAAAAAACAAGGCTCGAACTTACCCCAACATGCCGATTCAATCAAGACACTCACTCCAGTGTGATAAATGCTCAGACCAATAGCGAGAATGGTATCTGGATCGTTTTCAGGCGAAGACATGGAGAATTGACGAGGGGTTTGTCGTTAGGTGGTGAGTATTAAAGTCAAAGCCCACAACTCCGTTGGGTTTACAATGACCCATCTCATAAGGACCGGGCCTGGGAATCCGTGTATCGGACTTTGGCAAGATATGAGGTGGCTACAGCGCGGTACTCAGTACGTAGTGCTAATTATAGACGCCATTTACCCTTTTCTGGCAGGGCGTTATCTATGAAAATTAGAAGTGATTGATTTGGAGTAGTCGGAACTTGTAGGAGGCGGTTCGTTAAAATTATCTTTCAAATTTTGAGTAAGTGTGTAGCTAAAGGTCGAACAATTCATAGCACTCGTGGACGTACAGAGAAGTAATTGATATTCCAGTGGGCAGCAGGGACTCAAAGAAACACTAATCAAGGTGATTCGAGGACCCGTTGAAATCGGTTTATCTTCTAGGATGCCACTGTCTCGTTGTAAATCTTCTATCAACCTTAAATTCGCCACTATCAGAGGTACTGATGAATTTCTTGTTTGACTAGGTATTCTTGTCTTACAATGAAACTTTGATTAGGTACCTTTTGGGTGTGCTAGAACTTGGAAGAAAAGAAAACTGTGGCGGATGTTGATGTTGATGAAAAACACCAACTATCAACAATCACCTACCAGTGGGTCTCAATTGGATTCGCGATCTGCTCGTTACGAGATCAGAATTGCCCGACACTGTTCGAGCATCAGGATCTCAAACGTGATGATTTCAGGGAACAACTTGAACTAAGAGAATGTGCGCGTATAGTATACATAATTATTTGAACGTATGTTACCTATTACTCCCGAGGATCTGTGGGTTTGTCTACTTCTGTCAAACTTCTTCCTTCATTGCAGAGCTACCCTCAGTATACTGATCATGTCTTTCAGTTAAGGGATAAGCTATTCCTGCACTATCATGTTCTTGATTTGAGGATTGAGTCCGTGTACCAACTTGCGTAGAAGTCGTATCCAATGTCCTCGGAATCGTACTCGTTACTGGTGCTGCAGATCGAGCAAAGGAGATACGAGTCAAAGGAGCATCGGAAAGCTTTTGAGTGTTGACCATAGTCGCTTCTACGAATGTCTGTTGTAGAGAAACGAGGACCATAATCGCAGTTGGATACATTCCCTTGAGAATGAGAACGATGGTTAGACTTAGATCTATACTTGGATAAAGCACTGGTTATGTACCGAGATTTGATCCCCGATGCCGGCAAAGAATTCCCAGAGGTATCGAGCATTTGACGTTCGTTCAATTGGGAAGAATAAAGTGATTTCTCCGATCTAGTAGAATTTGCGTTCATTAAAATGGTTGTGCATATGAAATGAGATGACATACCCAAAAGAGACCTAAAGTTTATGAATTTTAAACCGAATCCAGAAGGAGAAAAGTATCGGACTTACAATAAATAAAACCAGACTCGACTAGAAGAATCAATGCTCGCTGAGCCTGTGATTTTCGAGCAGTACCCAGCAGTTGCTTGATAGTCTGTCTGAATAACCTGAAGAATAAAAGTTCGATGACACTGATCTTTTCTCGGTTAGACAAAAACATACCAAGCTTTCACCGCGATTAAGGAAGTCGAGATAATATTTGTCAGTAAAGACAGACCCCAAGATATTGGTTCTGCCCACACGCAAACTCTTGCACCGACTGGTATTGTCGATGCAGTTGGGAGGGAGCTTGCATGAAGGCATATGACATCCGTGATAGCAAAACCTATTCATGAATCGCTTTAAGTAGGCAGACTAGAGCACGCCAAAATGCGACTTACCAAGGGCAGCAAGTAAGCAAACTACTGGGACGAGGATTAAGGTGATCCTTCTTTCCCATATGACCCAAGCTCTCCAAACGACTACGGAGTCCCCAACTAGCATCTGGTAGGTTCAGGTCAGCTCTTCTACGCAAGATGTATGCGTGACAAACTGACGTTTAGAAGAAAGAGAGCCTCGCTAGGCTGCCCAAACATCGGCAACTCCGATTGACTTGCTTCGAATTTATCGGCAAGGGAGTCTCCGGGGTTCAGTACGAGTATTTTTCTGATTTTGTTGCGTAGAAACCAGGTAGCATTAAGGGATAGCAAAGTCGTACTGCTCAAAAACAGAAGACAAGTAACTCCGAGCATGATTCGACTCCTTGCGGATTTGAGCCCATTCGAACTGCTTAACAAGTAAGCAACGAGCATGATAGGAGTGACAGACCATGCATTCATGACTAGTAATCTGCTACTTACCACTGGATGTAAACCGCAAAAGTAAATAAAAGAGCGTAAATTCCTGTTGGAGTGAGTGAATTCGGCATTTGATACAGAAAGAATAACTCACCCCACGACGCTGACTCCACTAGGACGTTAACCCCAGTTTGATAAATGTTCAAGCCAATAGTCAAAATAGCATCCTGCTCACTTTCTGGCAAGGACATGGGGGTAAGAGTCGTAGTTCCGTCGGACCGTACACGTACGAGAGAACTAAGCCCTTTTATATATCTTTGCGAGCCTGAGGACGCTCAACGGAGTTCAGTGAGAGAGAAGGCTGTGGTTACGTATGCGAAGGATTTACTCTTACATCCTCCTTATCACTGATCTGTTGAATACCTACTCCACTATTGAGCGGTGGACGGAAGGCGGATATATCGATAATTTTTCAAAACAGGTTGTCGAATTCGGAGCTTGAGTTTTGCCGGTTCCTCCTCCTTCTCCTTCTCCTCCTCCTCCTCCTCCTCCTCCTCCTCCTCGTCGTTGTCGTCGTCGTCGAAGAACGCCAGCAAACAGAAATGCTCAATTGCAAAAATGAATAAACAAAAGTGCATAGTCACAATCCAAAAATCGACGACAACTTGAAATTTTCAGGAACTCAAAATGAGGGGATATCCATGATCGCTTCAAGTTCTGGGTACAGCCGAAGGCTCCCTTTGACATCTCATATCAGCGCGCTACTAGCCTGGTAGCTCTGAAGCGCTGATGGTAGTTTTGAAAAGACGATCAAAATTATACAGGTATCAACTATATCTAATACATTACGCCGCAAAGCTGTAATGGGCGCGAACTTAACCACTTCTAAAGATAGAGGTCTGACAAACCAAACCCGATCTCGAAGGAGCAGGAGTGTGGTGTCATATAGAGACATTTCACAGAGGCCGAAGATTTGACCGAGGAACTCTATTGAGTATGCAAGAAGGGTAATTTATTCACGCTTCGGCCAAGTGCTGATCATGACTTAATGCACAATAAAGGCCCGAGCGTGGTGGAGTGAATGTTGGAGGAAAATTTAGTGTCATTTCCATGAAAGTAGAAAAGCCAGCTACAGAGTAGCCTACAAGGATTCGTGGAAAAAATCGTGTTGAGTAAATAGGGATGTAAGTAGGTGTAAGATGTAAATTCTATCATAATTTGGAGAGTCAGTGCGCATAATAAAAACAGACAAGGCAGGTAACAGCAAATCCCAAAAATAAAAGAGACGACGCAAGCCCAAGAAAAAAGAAAGGTAGTGTTGGAAACCACTACTCTAACGTTAGAGTAGTGGTTTCCAACAGGTAGAAGGACAGGACGGGTGTCCAAACAAGTTTTTTGGACAACTTCCAGGAAACAAGACAAGTGGTCCATAAGGTTGCAGGGTGCAGTGCATTAACAAAAGAACGGGCAGGTGAAAGATGGGGGATAGATAGGGATAGATAGATGATACAGCATAGTCCGATAATTAGATTAACAAACAGAGCACAGACCAAGACCGAAAAGCTAGGTTTAAGGAGATGGCGATAATGTGACGAAAGACAATTCACGAAGGAAAGCAGAGAACGGAAGTTCGGAGGCACAAATTTTGCGTCCATCCGACTGAGAATTCGGGTACAAGGGGTGTGGCGAACGGGGATGCAGACGTGCAGAAACTTGAGTAGACAAGAGGGACATTGAATCCATACGTGTGGAATGACTCGTTTAGTATGAGAACTTCATAAGCCAGGGGTTGAGAACGATCTGTATAAACATAGAAAGGGGAAGCGAAATGCGTCAGTTAACGAACACTTGTTTGAATTGAAGGAGTACAAAACGCAAGGGACTCGGGAGAAAGGAAGAGAAGAACAACAAGATGATTAACAAAAGTTATAATCAAAGGTGTTGATAAACCAACCGCTGTTCGAGAGCGTGTGTGCAGTGAATGGGAACAAAAAAAGTTTGAATGAAAACTAGGTTTCTTCCCCTTCGTTCCTTTCACTGCAGGTCTCGGGCTCAGTTAGTACCGGGACCTGCCATCAATCACCGGCACCGTCCACTGCTAATAACAGCCCACCCAATCGTACATCCAACCTATGACCTCGAGTCTAGAGCAGTTTAGGCACATTGATTGTCAAATCCATCTGTCAAGACGTTCTCGGATGAACAACCGACGTTTGCCCATCCGTTCATTCGTCCTTCAGTCCATCCTTTCCCTGCCCAATTCAATACAACAGCGTTCAAGAACCACGTCGGGTCCAGTCATCCCATTATCCGATCATCAAGGTCAAAGGGTTCAGCATGCATTCAATCACCTGCCTCGCCCTTACCTTGTGTTGACATCTGTCTTTAGGATACAGGCACAGAAAGAGGCGAGGTGACGCGATGATGGCCACAGACGTTACCATTCCGCTTTCGGGGAAAACTTGATGCCGAAACGAGAACGAAAACGGAAATCCACCCCAAAACTAAAAGAAAAAGAAAAAGAACAGATCACTCACCGGGAACAATATATGACATCCAACAACCAGCGCAAGTGGGATATTCAAAGCCCATTGCCATCCCGGAATTTGCCAGTCCACAGGTACAGCGTTTGTAGTGAAAATCACCATCATTGCTATGAGAGCGAAACAGATGATGAAGGAGAGCCTGAAGTTTCTGATAATACGGGGGACCTCGATCCAGAATGTAGATTTTTCAACTTCTTTACCAGTGGAACCCCATGTCCTGTAAAAAGGCAAGGAATCAAGAGTTTAGTTAAGGTAGAAAAACAATAAAAGAGAAAACACCCACATATCGTACGAAAACAGATGTGCCAAAATTGCCGTACTCAAATGGATACTCAACCCTCCAAAGAAGAACAAGAAGAACGGAACCCATCTCAAATTCTCCATCAAGCTACCCAGTACAGACCGATGCCCCAGTCTATACTCGAGTAGCGTGAACCCAACGTTACCGACACCGGGGAAGACAACGACACAAGCAAGGAGGATTTCGAAGGAGTGGAGATAGAAACGATCAATCTCAGATGCGAGACCGAGTAGGAGGAAGTTGATAATGGAGCCGACGCAAGCAGAAGCGATGCCGTAATAAGAGAACATGTCTGAGAAGGGAGGTCAGACTTAGGACAGATTGGGTTGAAAGGGAGCACAACGCACAAGAAGACATTCCAATCTTGTAATGGACAGGCGCATCACTCCTCATGAACCCACTCAACTGTTCAGAGATAGGTCCCTTTCTCCACCACCTGATGACCGGGTTGAAAATAATTTCGTCACAGCCTGTACACAAAAGATTCCTTCAACACCAATTTCTTTCACCCAAGAAAGGCCAGGAAAAACACTCACCATACGCGTACTTTTGCCACCTTGCGAGCTCGTCCACAACCGTTAAACTCACACCTTCCTTAAATCCTCCTTTCGAATAAGTAGCCCACCTCAAGTTATACCCCCTCAACAACAACCTCAACGCCATATCGAAGTCCTCCGACACGTTACTCTCCGACCAGATCTTCCTGACGCCTCTCTTCCTAGTCACCTGCTTCAGGTTTGTATAACAAGCCCTCAAATCCGAAGCGGTGAGTCCAGAAGCGGTAGAAGGGAGTTGGGAAGAAAGCACGAGAGACTCTTCGTGTGTCAGGATAAGTTCCCTGCCTTTGCCGGTCCCGATTAAAGGTAAAGAAGAAAGGAACGACTTTCGGCCTCCATCCGAGGATTCCTCATTGTCATCTTTGCCCTGACGAACTCTTACACCGACCCAGCATTCTTCTTCCCTTTGGTTAGGATCATCCCATTCGATAAACGACGCGTCTTGTACAGCAGACCATCGTAGGAAGGCGTTGTGTCCGACGAAGGGAGCTACTTCACCGTTTGCGCATCCATAGGATATACATTTGTTAATCCTACGGGTGAAGTGCGTGATACCGTTTTCGAAGTAGTGGTGGGCTACCTGCATGACATCTATAAGACAACGACCGGGATGATTAGCTCTTTGAAAAGAGAAGAAAGCAAGAAGAAAGGAGGAAAAGGCAACACATACCACTTTCATGTTGAATAATCCCTACACTTTCTCCTCCATCCGGTCCCTTCGACATCATCTCTCTCGCCGCATCCCTAAAGCAGTCTTCTGGAACGACTGTATCGGCATCAATGATCAGAATAATTTCTCCCATTCTCAAATTCCTCGCGTTCATCGACGCCCAGGGACGCAAGTCGGGGTCTCCACCAGACTCAGCTTGAGACTCGGACAGAGCGAGGAGGAGAGCGCGGTCTTCAAGCGAGAGCGAGTCCAAGTACTGAGCCCATTCAGCAGATTCGGTGGAAGGCGGGGAAGGCAACGAAGGATGGAATCCAAATTCAGGGTGAGGGTTGAGTTGGTCAACCATGAACGATTCTTGTGGGCTTTCTAGGTCCTGAGAACCATGTTGTCGGTGCTGTTCCCGTTCTTGTTGACCTTGTAAAACGTTCAACCACTTCTCCAACTTGATTGATACACTTAATCCGAAATTCATGTTACTCGCTTTCTTGAACTTGCCAGCTCTCTTGAAGCCTCCAGGTTTAGACGAATGAGCGGGACGTGCGACCCATGCAATGTTGTTGTGAGTGTAGAATTGAAGTCTAGTTGTGCTTCTTTGAGAACCCAACCTTCTGGAAGTACATTGACGATTTGGCTTACCTCTCCTCACGGTCCTTCTCAGAGATCAACCTCAACCCGTCATCGCAGATAAAGATAGCACTTGTTCCTCCCTGACGAGCATAAGTTTGCATCGCTTTCTTGATGGATATGATAGAGGGGGCACTATGAACCATTTACCAAACAAACCGAGTTAAGTTTAGTAAAAGCGGTTCTTTTCGCAAAACATCCAGAGAAAACAAAACTCACATAGTCTCTTTCAAACTTTCCTTATAGACCGGGCACTGAATCGTTATATGAGGCAAGTTCTTGTCCACCTCTGGGTCCGGAGGCGGGGGAATCGCAGAGTAATAAGCCGAGTTTTCGTGGTATTGAGCGACGGGGCCGAAGATCAAAGAAAGGTTACCGATTAGTTGGAGACAGAAGAACTAGTAAGAAGGAAGGAAGTCCGAGAATTAGCTTCTAGTCGAAGTCTACCAGGTAATGAGAAAGGGACATACCAAAGAAACACAGAAAATAACGGGTAATGTCAGGCAAAGCGCGAACCGCTTGGTGTCGCCGTCCAAAACCCATTCTTCAACGAGGTTGGAGACACCCGCTGCCATGAAATCTGTGGGAAGAAAGGGCCGAGAGTGTCATTAGGTCGCTCAAACCGATGAACAAGAAAAAAGATTAGTTTGAACTTACACATAGCCAACCCAGCACCCAAACCGGCATATAATGGACCCAAAAGGACGAGCTTTCGTTGAGGCCTTGCGTTCCCGGATTTCTCGATATCTTTCCCAGTAGAGCCTTTCTCTGAAGAAGGCGAAGACGAATCGAGCTTCCACCATCCAAACACTTTGGCTAGAGGGTTCTTGTGTTTCACCTGAGCTGGAGCCGCGGGAGTAGCGTCGACGGAAGTCTCTTCCGGTTTCGAGTCGGGTTCACTCGTAGAGGAAGAGGAGGAAGATAGTTGAGTCCCTCCATACTCGAGCTTACGCAAGACGTCCTCTCTATCAGCGACATCTTCCATACCAAAAGGACCTACGAAAGCTGCCGACGCCGGTTGAGTGACACCTTCGTCGCGGCTTCGATCAGAAGCAGAAGCGGGGAATGCGCCGAAACCGGGGGTAGGAGGAGCTGTAGAGGGGAGAGAGGGTGGAAAAGAGTACGTAGACCAGTGGGAAGGAGCCTGGTTGTAATAAGCGTAAGGATGATTTGGGTTCCCTGCGTAGGCCTGTGGAGGCAAGTTTAACGGAGCCGGGGGAGGCTTAGACAACGCAGGTGGAAAAGCCGGGTCTTGTTGGTGCAGTTGTGTAGCCTGACCAGTCCAAGTGTCAAACAACGCGGGAGTGTTCTGCAATCTCTTCGGTTGTCCCCTCGTCTTCCAGATGAACTTGATAAGCTTATCCTCGAAATCCTTCCACATCCCTACAATCCGTTCCGGGTCCTCATCGTACGACCACATCACCAAGCTCCTTTCCCTCCTCAAGAAGGCTTGGCATTGTTCCTTTTCCGCTGCACGTAGCTGGTCGAGTTCGTCAATGACCTGTATGCGCGTGTTCTCATCGATTTCCAAGACCGAGTCATGTTCGTTTAGACGGGAAAGTGCAGCGTGAACAGAAGCGCTCCGGAGTTTAACAGCGACCGTTGGATTTGGAACGAGTGATCTGACAGCGGATTCAAACGGAAAAAGCGAAGGAGTGTCGTAAGGAAAGACGCGATATGAACCTGTTTCGGTTCTCAAGACAACACCGGTAGAGCCAGAGTCTTGAAGAGGTTTAAACCAGTTGTCGGATTGGGTCTTCTCGTAGATGGAATGGAGAATAGCGTCGAAGGCATCATAGTCGCTATTGAGAATTGTAAGCGTGTTGCCTACGGCGTTGTTGATCGAGCTCAAGCTCATCGTTGTTGAGAGGAACGACAAGGGCGACAGTCAAAGTGGTCACGGACGACGACAACGACGACGTGGACAACGACGATAGCGACGACGGGAGGAAACGAACGCGCCGACGGGGGAACGAGGTTGTTGAAGCATTCTTCAAGTTGGATCTTCTTAAAGCTATACTTGACCGGACGTACGTCAGGAAATTAAGGGGAAGTAGAATTCCGGTCACGCTCCGGCGTGACACCGAGATCCGGCTGACGATTGTACCTTGTGGCCGGACATCCGAAACCTCCGTCCCCGGACGTGACGGCACTTACCTCCACGACAATCACCATACCTCGATGATCTCGAGAACCAAGATACGAGCATATCGGGTTCCATCAAAGCTCCGTCTCCTTTCACAACCGTATCTTTTCGTAACTCGCAACCCCCTCTCTTATGCACTTTCCCTACCTACCATCCTACCATCATGCATCAGATACTACTTATCTTGATTTTCCTTTCAGAACAGTCCCGGACCCACATTTTGGTCAACAGATCTCGGAGCAAAAGAAAGAAGTGGAACTATCAATGTGTCATTCACTTCGCCGTTTCACCTCCCATTGATTCTCATAGTACGTTGTTCAACACCTGTCAAACCTTTCTTCAATAGCAATACTGAATCATCCTCGGATTGTATGCGTGGATGAACTGCGGTGGTCCCTGGGTCCTGAACGTGGACGACAGAGTTCGAACGGGCAACACCAGTTGTTGAATTACTCTTGTATACATCACGTCTATAAGTTCTGCCGTGAACGTCGAATCTGCAGACTTTCGATCCAGATAATTATATACTTACTTACTCGGGTCAAATCAGAAAATCCTATCACCACGCGTCGATACCCAGAGATATGTATAGCATGACATCCCTATCTATCTATATCGTTTGACACTTCCTGGAATGACGAGAACAAATCAACAAGGATCTCGACTCTCAAAACTTGATTCCTCGTTTCAAACTTACAGCTTCTCAATCAAACTCCTGGTTCAAACACCAACCGCTCCAATTACGGTTTGAGCACCAAACCCACGATGCAACTTCCTCAAGAGTCTGGATTTCCAACTCACGGGTCAATACATACTCCAGGAACACTCGGGCGCCTACCATGCTCTCTGGACCCGTCCTGTCAAGTCCTTACATACTCATTGAGGTACTGTATTTAGTCAGGTCCACCATATTACTTGCATTCTCCCTGTTAATTATTGTAATTTATATTGTAGATCGACACCGCCACTGACTCGGACGACGGGCGGGGAACAGACGGAACGAATGAAAGAAGGGTCGGATTTTCATTTTTAATCTTATCTAGTGCAGCCGTCTCTCACCCGGGTAGAACCCGTCCGATCGACGTTCGAGCCTCCCTGCAAATATGAAAGTTTATACCACTGCCTCTGTTTACAGCGTACATGTTTTACATGCAAAAAAGACTGCCATAACGGTTTAATTCTACCTAAACCCTGCCTATAGACAGGTCAAATGTTAGTTCAGAGGTCTGAATGTGGGGCTCTAGCACCTATAGGTATCCCACTATCAACCCAGTGAAGTCTACAACATTTAGATTTTGCATGTCATGCAAACAGCCCAGTTTTCACATTTTATAAACAACTTGTACCCTTCAAAACTCTACAAAGTAAAGGAACACGTAGCGTCTAGTACCTAAAAGATCCAGCTTCATGGCACCTTAGTACTTAACAGTACTACATTCAAGAACACTAAACTATGAATCATTCTATCTCAGTGAACTTTTCCCCTTGGGACCTCTGCTGTTGGCGATACCGAAAAATCATTATCACAGTACAGCAAATGACAGTAACGCCTAAAACAACCGGAAGTACAATCATAAGTGTTATGTCCTTTGGCTTGTATGTCGACGACTCGGATGTCTGAGATGGTGATGATGATGCAGAAGTATTCGTTGTAGCGGCTATTGAATCGCTTTGACCTTCAAGTTGCGGTTGACGGTTATTGAGTCTAAATGGGCATTACATAGTTAATAAAAGCTATTCGAAGAGAGCACCTAAGACTGACACTTCATAAGCTTGTATCACATAACTTCTGCAGAGTATATGAGCCAACATGCGTGACGTTCTAATATTGAAAATGCAGAAACTTGCCCAGGTCCAGTGATAGTAAATTGAACCGTCCCCTTCCAGTTTTCAAGTTTATTCTTTTTACTGGTGAAAAGCATATCCCGCGGACCGTGAAAAATCGGAGCAAACATTCCGTTTGCTTGTTTTTGAGCAAGAACAAAGCCGTAAGTTGCGTTTCTATTATGGTCAGGACGTTCAACAGTATAGTTGAAATGAGTTTGAACGCCAATTGTGGCAATCGTTGGAGTCAATATTTTATATCCAGAAATGGTCGATATGAAAAAATGAACAACATATCTATGTTTGCTAAAGTGTTAATCAAACAAGCCTCAGAACAGAATAACGAAGATACCTACAAAAAAAAAAGAATGGGTGGTTTCATTATCAAAATGAAACTTTGAATATCAAGCAATGGGAACAGTGAGATTGAGGGATAAAAGTAAAGTGTTACTGTAAAGATGAAAGTTTGACCTTCACTGGCATGATCTATATAACCACAGAACTGAATAATGATCTGGGACTCCTTGATTATCAAAATAATACGAGGGTTGCCAGGCGGGCAACGGTACATGCCAGATAAATCAGACAGTTCTAAGAATCAAAGAGTTTCAAAGTGAAGCAACCAGATAGTTCAATTACTTAAATAGATGATACTAGGATTGTAAGCTGGGCAGTACATGAATACAACTCAGATGCTTCTACCAGAGTGAAACAACATTAGTGATGAAGTGTTCAATAATCTTGATTTCAATCCATCAAAATCAGTCACTACTGTTGTACCTGCTAACTACAAGCATTACTATCAAATAATTTGAGTTCTGCAGCTTGAGTTGGGCAACCATCATGAATGATGAATGATTCAATATTTTGTTGATTATTATTTCCTGCTGGACATAGTTTAGTTAGAGGTGTTGGTGTCTTTACAAGACTTATTGTGAGGTCCTATTCTGCAGCCTGCTGATTGGTAATAAGACAATTTTTTACAGTGTAAGAGAAAATGGATTTTCACCAATAATAAAGGTTGCGTGATCGGTGGCGTGCAAGTGGCGCGAGTTGACACTTGTGATGAAGGTAAAGACATTTGATGTAGTAAAAGCAAATTACTCATAGTGAGATCCCGCAAAATTCAGTTGCAAAATAAAATTTGAGCACTAAACCGACAATGAAATTGGGGGCCTATTCAAGAGATGCCTCTATGTGCAGGCTCTTCTGTCTATTTTTAGGTGTATCGTCAGTCTGGATACCCGAGACTATCTCTAACCTGGGTAGAACTCGTCCGATCGACGTTCGAGCCTCCCTGCAAATATGAAAGTACCAACACACTTTGTTTACGGCGTACATGTCCTATATGCAAAAAAGGCTGCCATAACGGTTTTATTTTACCTAGACCCTACCTGCAGTAGCCAGCTCAAATATTAGTTCAGAGTACTGAATGTTGGGCTATAGGTATCCCACTATCAACCTAGTGAAGTCTTCAACATTTGAATTTTGCATGCCGTGTAAACAGCTCGTTTTCACATTCTGTAAACAACTTGTAACCTGAAAATTTTACAAATTAAAAGAATAAACAGCTTCTAGTACCTACATAAAAGATCCAGCTATATGACACCTTGATACTTGACAGTAATTCAAGAACATTAAACTATCATGAATATAAATCATTCCACCTCAGTGTACTTTTCTCCTTGGGACATCTGCTGTTTAAATTTGCGATACCGAAAAATAAGTACCACGATACAGCAGATAAGAGTAACACCTAGAACGACTGGAAGTACAATTGTGAGTGTTATATCCTTTGGCTTGGATGTCATATCCTTTGGCCGTTTTGGCCGTTTTCTGTGCTTTGGGCGCTTTGGGTTTAGATCTGACTTGGATGTCATACCCTTTAGCTTGGATGTCGACAGTGACTGAGAGTGTGTTGATGATACAGAAGTACCGGGTGGACCTATTATGGCAACAGTTATTAGATTGCTTTGCCCTCTAAATTGCCGTTGTCGGTGATCTCTGAAATGGGTATTATAGTTAACAAAATCTATTCAAGAGAGCACCTAAGACTGACGTCTCATAAACTTGTATAACATAATTCCTGCAGGATATGGGTCAACATGAGTGACGTTCTAAAATTTCATAAACTTGCCCAGGTCCACTAATGGCAAACTGAACTGTCCCGTTCCAATGTTCGGATTTATTTTTTTTACTAGAGAAAAGCATATCCTTCCGACTGCCAAAAATCGGGACAAATGGTCCGTTTCCTTGCTGTTGAGCAAGAACAAAGCTGTAAGTTGTATTTGCATTGACCTGGGGGTCTTCAACTATATAGTAGAAACGAGATTGACTGCCAACTGTGGCTGTCGATGGTGCCGATATTATATATCCGAGTCCACAAATGGCGGATATGCAAAAATGAACAACATATCTATTTTGCTCATATCTTAACTAAACAAGCTTCAAAGCAGAATAACAGAGATACCCACAAATAAGGAAGAATGGATGGTTTCATTATCAAAATGAAACTTTGAATAAACGATGGGAACAGTAAGATGGGGGGTAAAAGCAAAGGACCTCATAACTAGCATGATCTAAATAATCACAGAAGTGAATTGTCCAGGGCTACTTGATCATAAAAACGATATCAGGATTGTTAGGCGGGTAGTACACGGACAATTATAGAATACAAGGATTGTTAGGCGGGTAGTACTGTACCATTTCGAGCAATTTGCGTGTCACGAGTCACGCGCCATTTTCAAAGACCTCGCCATTATAAATTTTCCTCTCTAATCAAAAAAAAATGACGACTTTCTGAGCGAATTGACCAAAATGGTACAGTATAGGTGATACATCGATTATGAATGTAGAGACATTATCGTTGTCAATTCAACAAGCTCACATAGTAATTACTCACAGTGAGATCCGGCAAACTTCATTTTCGAAATAAAGTTTGAGTACTAAACCAGAGTGACAATGAAAACCCCCGGGTCCATCGAATGTTAGTACGATACCTCACGCACGTGACTATAAATGAAACTAAACTCGGTATTTCGTTCCTTTTACTGACCAACCAACAATTCTATACAGGTTCTGTTTTAGTTGTTTACTTAAATATATAATTCTATTCATCGACATCAGATACGTTAAGTTTCTTCACATCTATAGTTTTCGATTGTTTGTAGAAGTAATCTGGTGTAGATGTTGCATTTTTCAGCTTAAACTGGGCGCAAAATAAGTAGTCTGGTATAGTCTATAGACGTTGCGTCTAAAAACCAACAACAAAAAGTCACTCTTACTATACTTAAATAGATCCGGGGTGGACTTTCTGAAATTCATCTTGACCCACTACGGACAGTGAGTCAAACTAGATGGTGAGTTCGGAGATTCGTGGAGTAGGAGAGTGGATCGAGAGTGGGTTAAGTAACTGACCGTTACCGTGTACTTGTTTTACGGTACCATTAAAAAGTAATCGGGTAAAGGTAAATAGACATCGAGGTAATATAAAACTGTAAAACACCGAATCTTTTTAGATGTAACGTCTATACCAGATAGTTTGACGGAAGTTTCGTACGTGTGTTTGGGGGATCAACCCTTCTCTCACCTCCAACTGTATACCCCACACTTCTGAGTCTTATTATTCAAATGACAGGTAACTTCGTTCCTCCAAACCTATCACTTCCATATACACGTAAACATCTATCCATTCTCTGATACGGACGAATGACGACGTTACGAAGTAAAGTAAGAATTAATCGGGGTATTATAAAAAAAGAAAATCAAATAAACGGTGAACCCTGGTGACAAAAAACGTAACGGTCACCCCAGATAATTAAAGAGTCCATAGTCGAACGTTTACCAGGGTTTCTTGAGTATACTTGTCCTTAGTTATACCACATCATTGAGTCAGGATGTTGATGATGGAAGGTAGGGACATCTTTCCACAAGTTTTCGTCGTGGATATCCGATATACCCTACACTGTTACATTAAGGACTATAGGTGAATTCCCACTCACGTGTCGTCCACTAGACAAATAAGTGGGTGAACACCGGCGACGGTAACAACTTAGTTATTATAATTTAATGTCATTGTCATATACCGCAATAAAGTATCTATTAAATTATTAAGATTTACACTATATATAATTAAAAGTGTAACTAAATTAAAGAGGAAAATTCAGGACTTCCATCTCAACAGTTTTGAGGCCTTAGTCTTCTCCCTTGTAACCTTACATTTTCAACTCTATAGCCTTACCTTTCAACCTTATAGCCTTACCTTTTAAACTTAAGCCGGGGAACATTAACTTTATAGCCTTACCCGTTTAACTTTAGTCAAGATCGTCAGGTTCATAGCCTTACTTTTCAACTTTAACTACACAACGAGAACCTCATAGCCTGCAGTTTTAAGCTTCATAGCCTTAACTCCGTACAGTGTACAGTGCGAACTTTCTAGCCTTTTTCACTTTTTACGGAACTTCATAGCCTTTTATTAAAACGAGGAAAAGTTTGTCGTATATCATTAGTTGTCTCAGCGAAGTGATACCTTTAGCCTGAAGAACTGAGGATCTTAGAAAGGCTGTCTATATCCTCAACGCTTCCTATTTTAACTGGCAACTTGTAAGCTTAAAATTAAAATATAATGTAGTTCCCGAGTCCTGTTACTGACGCGGCCACCGCAGCGTAAAACTGGCCTCAAGATTGCGTGGTACCAGATACACTGAGAAGCTCTGAACAAGGCAGCTGCAATTGCAAGTAAAAAGCAATTCGCAATAAAGATACTGTCTAGGTTAAATCTACATCCCTTCTTTGCTTTTCCCCTAAGAGGTACGCCCTGGACTTAACTTCACTCTCAACATACGTTCTTCTCCATTCTCTAAACTGAGTGCGGAGCGGTAGCCATGGCATGGAATAAGTTATATGGTAAAAAAACTGTTCAACGGGAATTATTATTTGAATGTGCATGTTGCGTGCGGTAAAAAGCTTACACCGACGTGATATGTAACTTAGTTTAAGTTAGTTATCCTGACCTAGCATTTCCATACTGCTAGCACTGTGCCATCTCGAGAATAGTATTCACTCTCGCCTTGCACTTGCCACCCGACACCGTTCATAATTTTTATAGTTATACGGGTTTTATACGGTACAGTTCTGTACGCTTTAAGAATCTTTATATACTAAAGAGAGTACCCCGGGTGCGCGTCTGTTTTATTTAAAGGACCAGTCTTGTGAAGGTCCTTCAAAAAGCTCTTTATACCGAGTCCTTTTTGTCGAAATGCAAGAGAAGTGTAAGTAACTTCGTATATGGTCGTATGGTTGATCGTTCGAAATATAGGGGAATCAGCTAATAATAACAAAAAAGATAGTCTTCTGGGAAGTATCCTAATTCATATGAACTATTTCTTAAGGTTCGTAGTTGATGGTTAAACTACCATCAGTAAACTCCATACATAGATAGTTGTCGCGTTGTTGAGAACGGTTTTATTTAATCTTACAACTTTTCACTGAAAATATTAGACATAGGTTTCCGTTGTCACAACCGACTAAAACTACCTAAACACAACGGTGGAAAACATTGTTCCGGTCTGTCTTCTCGGATCTCCGTAGAGAACTCAACCGGAGGTTA
>ML179680.1:3890-62715 GCA_004369135.1 Dendrothele bispora CBS 962.96
CAGCCCCGCAACTCATTCTTGCATATGCGTCTTCCACTCTTCTCTCCGTCAGACATACGGTCCGCTCACTTCCTTTTACTTCTTTTTACGAATAAGCAAGTTTAACCTCCTCCGAATGACACAGGGAACGGCGGTCCTCCTACAACTCCTCAAGTAGGTACTGGTGGAAGAATAGACATACTATAATATGTAGTAGCCAATCAGCTAGCCAGTCTTTGAGAGTTAATTTCTCTCCACGTTTTGGAAGACACTTGAACTGATTTACGAGATTCTTGCAGAGAAGAAGAGGTTGGAGGAAGTTCAAGGGTAAGTGTAAGGGTAGGAAAGATGAGGAGGACTAACGAAGCAGGTTTTAGCCTGATTGTTTGAGGAGGTACGGAAATGCCACGAAGTCGCGAAGCAGGGCGGTTTTAAGCTTCTCTGCGGTCACAAACGGATACTATGGCGTCTCCTAGTACTAAAGAACTGAAACCCTCTCTCGGGACCGCTTAAACCACCTTCCTACCAATTCCTTCCTTCTCCTTCTTCTATCTCCCCTTCTCCCTCCCATTCCATTAGGTCGTCTCTATCGCAGCTGTCGAAACGGTTTGTCTTTGAGCCACCGTCTCAGCTCCCACTTAGAACGCTGCCGCAGGACCTGCCTTTCGCATCTCAAAAACAAACAAGTTTGCGAGAAACTTCAAGTAGTTCACCCCTGAATGGACCTTTAGATGTCCTACTGGGCTTCGCTCAGCAAGACGATTCTGTCTTTCCCAGAGAAGGCGTACAGCAAGCTTGTGCAGTATCAGCGATTAAGACTGAAACGACTTCTTCCCAGAACAGTACAAAGCTACCTTAGACCTTACAACTCTTTACTAACAACTCTTGTAGCTGTTTCATCACAATAGCTATGGATGAAGGTGTAAAGTGGACTTCATACGCTTACGTTGTGTCATATACTAATCTAGAAACACTAACTTCAATTTTCACAACATGAACTGAATGGTAGTCTCAACTTTTGTGGGCTCGGTTCTTTACTCAACTTATCCAGGAGAAGGTCAAGTGGATGTCTCTGACAGTGATTTGGCAGTGCTTACTATTACGGAATGTCTAACAGCTTGGAAATACCTTCAGCAGTTTAACACAACGGTCGTAGCGGACTCTCTTCACTCATGTTCGGTTACGCATTTGTCACGCAAGCTTGCCAGCTACAGATCTAACTTTCTGGATTTGTGCCCGTCTCAAATCCGAAATATCCGAAAAAGTTGGTTTCTCACGTCGACCAGCTTACGAAGACACAAGGGATATGAAATACCTTCGGGCGTTCTTGAATGGTGAGTTTATGAGTATTTCCTGAATTATAATTGCCCATGCTAGGGCATACAACGTCGTAGAGGCTGATGATCGAGACCACTGACTCACCATACCTTGATTTGGTTTAGAAACACTGAGATTGTACCCATCTGTGTAAGATTCCTAATATTACTATTATTGATCCACTGATTCGAGCAAATTGCGTGTTCAGACCTGTCGATGCAAGGTAATCGCATAGTAATTCCCTCACGTATACATTCATTCAACCCGAACTTTCACTATGCAGATCTCCCAAAAAAGACGCCACCCTCCCAAACAAGAACGGCAAGCCCTGGTACATTTCCGCTGGTACGAGGTACGTTTTAACTCGTAATTCTCCTACTATAAGTCCTGTTCATGTTAAATGACCGTTCTCTTTTCTCGGCTCACCTGCCGTTCATCGGACTACTACGTGTCCTGGAAATAGATGCTTTTACAGCGTATTCCTCATGCACCGTCGAGAGGATCTTTGGGGACCAGATGGTAAGATGTCAAATCTTTGCTCCTTCAATCCTTCTCTTTTCTCTTTCTTTCTCAGAAAGTGAAAACTAACCCTCCGCTCTCAACCTGATCCCCATCCTAGCACTCGAATTCGACCCGGACCGTTTCTTAGACGAGAGGCTCCACAAATACCTCACACCTAATCCATTCATCTTCCTTCCTTTCAACGCAGGACCGAGAATATGCTTAGGTCAACAAGTTGCGTCTATCTGACACCATCTTATCCTCATCGTTCCAACACACCTAATCTTTTTTTGGAACTAGTTCGCATACAACGAAGCCTCTTACTTCCTTATTAAACTCCTTCAAAAGTTCGATGACTTCAGTCTAGCGCTCGATGTTCAACCCTCCCTACCTCCTCCTGAATGGAAGCCTGAGCCAGGCACGACAAAGGGTAGAGATAAAGTCATGCTGTTTTCTCAGTTGACAATGTCTGTTAAGGTGAGCGAGTCCTGTTTTCCACGTGTAAACCCCACGTTAATTATTTCGTTTATTTGAACAGGATGGTCTTTGGATTCGTATGAAGAACGTCAACGAGGCATTCCAGAACGGGGAAAAATAGTTCTTCACATGTTATCGAACATGTGCCAGTGAAAATTTTCCGGTGCATACCTTTAGCTACTTATGTAGCGCTAAAATATGTATTATTAGAGGTCTTGCGCAAATGTTGTATCTTTCGATAGAACTCGGGATCACTCCCGGTTTGTCCTTGTTATTACCTAAAGGTATAACCTTCATTTGCTTCCGTTTCCGACTTGCTCCTCCTCGTATTACCGACTGAATATTCTATGTCTCGGATTCCTCAGCCTTCAGGTCTTTTGACCTCGGTTCTTACTCAGAAAATACTTGGAAGGCTTACTGATATTATTCTCCATTGTTCTTTCCGATTCTACACCTACAAGGACCTATATTACTTAGCAAGGTAGATTACTAATGTAGTGGTCTTTGAAGTAGTATAAAAGGGCTTGTAAAATACGTAGAAGAATCAGAATTCTCTTGTCTCTATTTTCCATCTGACCGGATTCAGATCCGAAGAAAATAAGGCAATACCACACTTGCGCAAGTGCGGGTCGCTTTACATCTATTGGTAGCTATTCTTCGAAAACTTATCTGGTCTCAGACATCTTCAGTGCGTATACTCATTCTTATCTGGCCAACATTAGTCTCATTCTTCGCGCGAACCGTTTCTCTACGCACTCCGTATCTTCAGCCACAATTTCCCACCGAGTTCTCTAGTTCCCCGTTATGTCCGCCGATTCCGAGCCACTTCTCCAAGCGCTCCGTGCTGCTTTGACGCCCGACGCGTACAATGCCCTCGAACCGATCATCAATAACTTCGGTAATCGCATTGCAGCTACCGAGAACACTGGTATCTCGCCACTGGAACTTCAGCAAACTCTCAAAGCCGCTCTCGAAAGTGCTCACCTTACAGTTCAGAATGGCTCCGGCGTAAAGTCCAACTCTCTTCGTGTTCAGCTTCCTACTTACTCTGGATCTCGTTTTGAGAATGTACGAGCTTTTCTCGATCTTCTCGATGACCAGTTAAAACTGAATCACATCCCCAAGGAGGACTGGACCGCCGCTGCTTCTGCTTGTCTCCGTGGTAACGCCCAAGTTTGGTACATAGCAAAAAAGCGTTCTCACCAGGGACAACCCTTAGGATGGGGTGAGTTTCGTTCAGGACTACTTGCCGAATTCGACTCACCATTACGAATTGATTCCCTTCGAGTAGCCTTCTACGTCTCCATTACGCAGGTGACGTCTCCGAGCATATCCTACGCTTCCAGAAACTCGAGATGCAAATTCCCGAAGACCAAATGACATTTGGTGACCGACAGTTTTACTTCACCAAAGGTCTTCCCGACGAACTCGCCGTCCACATCCGAAAACAAAAGCCAAAGACGATGAGTGAGGTTTATGAAGCCGCTCGACACTGGGAACAGCTTCATGTTAACCCCATCGCGCCCGGCAAAATACTGGTAAATCTAATCATTCATCCAAGTCGTCTCGCTCTCATCATACTTCCCATACCATTTCAACTCCTACAGTTCCTCTTACCGACGTACATCCCAGTTCCACTCCCTCTTCCTCGAACACTGGTCCAGGACCAATGGACCTAGATAGTCTTGAAGCGAAGCCGAAAGATAAAACGAAGGTACGATGTTATAATTGCAACCGTCTCGGGCACTATTCTAAAGAATGCCGATCACCTCGGAAACAGCGCCCTGGACAACGTACTTCGACGTCGGCTATGCTTATGATGGACTCGCATAATCGAGATGGATGCTGTGGAAATTTTAACTTTGAGGAAACGAAAGAGCAGGATAAATTGGACTTAGGTTTGTATGCCGGACTTGAGGCTAATCCGATGCAGGTGATGAATATCTCTGCCACAGACGCGCTCAATGGAGAAGGTCTCCCCATCTACCTCACCTTCGTTGCGAAGCGACATGGTCCTTACCAGATCCCCGCAGACCAATGGCACCCAGTCACTAGTATTTTCGACACTGGTGCTCCGGATAATTTCCTCGTTGATGAAGTCGTTAAAAGACTGAAGCTACCGGTCTTTCCGATCCAACCCAAAGTCGTCACTGGGGCTGGCCGTACTACTATCAACTGTTTTACAAAGTTTGTTTTACGGGTAGGACATATTAAAGAGGAGGTTGTTGCTTACGTTCTTCGCAAAGGTAGTCACGGTTTCCGTTACAATCTTCTCATCGGTCGCAACCTTATGAAGCGTTTCAAAGCCTGTCCAACCTGGGACGACAATAGCTACGAAATCACTTCCCCTCGCACCCACTCCACTATCATTATCAAACCTGTCCGAGTTCCTGGTCGTATCAAGAACACCGAAGTGATCTCTCACTCCCCCATTCCTTCTACTGTTCTTACCCATACTTCGCAGCCCATCAGTGTTAATACCGCTCAGGTACACAGAACGGCGGTACCTATTATTGATGGTAATTGGGTGACAATAGAGGATGAGATGATGCTTACGTTGGAAGGAGATAACGACACGGACAACGACATGCCATCTTTGGTTTCGGTATCCGATTCGGAGGAGGACGAGAATTGGGAAGATGACGAAGAGGTTGATCAATTGATGTCAGATGAAGAAGACTACGGGAAGGAATTATTTTCGCAGTTTGCGTCGGTTGAAAAAGAGGATGACGGACCAAAAGATAAAGGAAAGGAAAGGCGAAGGAAACGGCAACCGAGAAGGAAACAGCAACCGAGAAGGAACCACCAATTGACGATATCGAGGATCTTGACTTCGGGAAGAGGTTGTTGATGTTATGTAAAAACAAATTTCCCGAGATTTTCAGAGAAAAGGTCGGTATACCTCCAGTTCGTCGTTGGCAGCTCGAAATTGACACTGGTGATCACCCTCCTACAAAGGTATCTGGACGCCCATACTCGCCGCCGGAACAAGAGGCTATAAAGAAGTTCGTTGAGGAAGCACTCAAAGACGGTATTATCGAACCATCCGACTCACCTTGGTCTTCACCGTTGTTGATTGTACCTAAATCAGATGGTACGCTTCGTATTTGCGTTGATTTTCGAGTACTTAACAGCATTACTCGTCGCAATGCATATCCACTCCCTCGCATAGACGACTCTTTCCAGAATTTTTTAGGAGCGGTCTTCTTCACTTGCTTGGACCTTAAAACGGGCTATTGGCAGGTTCGTATCTTCTATAAATCGAAGCCGAAAACTGCATTCACCTGTCGCTATGGTCATTATCAGTTCAAAGTCATGCCTTTTGGACTATGCAATGCACCTGCAGTTTTCCAGAAGATGATGAACGACCTTTTGCGTGAGTATATTGACCGGTGCGTTATTGTCTACCTTGACGATATTATTGTATATTCTCGCACTTGGCGTGATCATCTTCGTGACGTCGATGCCGTTCTCGCAATTCTAAAAGCTAATGACTTGGTTCTAAACGAAAAGAAGTGTCAGTGGGCAAAGAAGGAGATTCTCTACCTTGGTCATATTGTTTCGGGCTCCGGTATTCAAACCAACCCAGGTAAGGTCAAAACTATTTTGGATTGGCCTGTTCCTAACAACGTTACTGCTGTTCGCGGGTTTCTCAACATTGCTGGATATTATCGTCGATTCATGCCTCGTTTTGCTCATATAGCGGGTCCCCTTTACGAGTTATTGCATGGCTCTCCGAAGAAGAAATCACCGATTCATTGGTCCGATTCTTGTGAGAAGGCATTCCGAACCTTGAAAACTAAACTCACGTCAACACCTGTCTTAGCTCATCCGGTTCCTTGGAGACTGTTTGTTATCGACTCGGATGCATCCGATGAAGCTATCGGCTGTGTCCTTCAGCAAAGCCAGGAGGCTTTTGCTAAAGAGGGGGAAAAACCGGATACATGGGGTACAGATCCAAATCGTTTTGATTTCAAAGAAAAAGACTTACGAACCATCGCATACGAATCCCGCCGTCTTACTCCCACAGAGCGTCGTTACTCGGCTCAAGAACGCGAAATGTTGGCAGTAGTCTACGCTTTGCAAAAGTTTAGGGGATACATCGAGGGTGCTCCAATTGTGGTACGTACTGACCACGAATCTTTGAAGTACTTTCATACTCAAAAACACCTTGGACGCCGCCTTACTCATTTTGCCGATGACATTGCTCATTTCGACGTCAAAATTATATATCGCCCTGGCCGTTCTCAGCTTGCCGCTGATGCACTCTCACGTCGGGAAGGACTGCCCGAAGTCTCCGAAGCCGATACGTACAAGCCGCTGTTCAACGTCGAAGAAGAAACGCAAGAAGATAGGGAACGACTTTATTCTGGAACGTTTGGTACACTAGCGAAGTACCTGGAAATGTTGGTTAGTGGTACTGATCCCAAAACAGTCGGTGTCGGGACTTACACTACACAGAACGGCAGACTTTTCAAAAACATCGGAGACGCCGATACTCTCAAGATGGTTCTAGTTCCTACCTCCCTTACCGAGGCTCGCTCGATCATTTCGAACCTTCATGTTGACTTGGGTCACCTAGGTACAAACGCTGTTAGCACTGCACTTCGTGAACGAGTTTGGATGCCATACTCAACTGAACTCGTCCAACAAGTTGTCGCTACCTGCGATCAGTGCCAGTTCACCAAACGGGAACCTGGAGTAACCCAACCACTTCACCCTCTCCCCCGAGTTAACGTTGGTGATATTGTTGCGTTCGATTTTATTGGACCGCTAGTCACAACCAACGAAGGTAATCAATACATCTTGACAGCTATGGACCTTGGAACTGACTTTACCTTTGCAGCTGCTTTGCCTCGTCGATCGGCAGACGCAGTAATCGCTCTCTTGAGGAATATCGTTGGAATACTGGGTACTCCGAGGTCAGTTCTTACTGAAGAATTCATGTCTTACGCATTCCAAAACTTTCTCCAACGTCTCGGTATCATCCACCTCCACACTAGTCCCTATCACCCTCAAACGAACGGTCGTCTCGAAAAGTTTAACGACACCTTAGTTCAAATCTTAGCCCGCTTCACTGCTCCCGACCGCCAAAACACTTGGGATAAATATCTCACCGACGCTCTCCTCGCACACCATGCCCATGTCAACCGTAGTCTTGGATGTTCTCCGGCATTCATGCTCTTTGGACGAGAGCCTCGTCTCCCTTTCGATGCTACATACGACACCATCCGTATTCCTCCAACCGACTCCGAAATCGAGACTATCCAAACACGTCGCCTTGAACATGTCCAAAACTTGGAGAAGTACCGAGAGGAAGCAAACAAAAAGGCAAAAGAGTTGTTGGATAGAGCCGCTGATAAACAGGATGAAAAGTATCGGGAACGCGGATTAAAGATTGGAGACCTGGTAAAAAGAATGCACCCAGGTCAGACGAAGCTACACCCAAGGTGGGACGGTCCGTTCATAATTCGCGATGTAACTGACAAAAACACTTACCAACTCATGACTCGCAACGGCTACATCCTCCGAAACCTGTACAATGGTGCCCGACTCCGTCCATATTACACTTCCGGACACGAAAAACGACTCTGGCACGCCTCTGCGGACTTGCAGCGAAGAGACGCGCAAGCAGAATTGCGGCGACGACGCGGTTGATGATGGAAAGCTGTAAAAGATCGGAGTATGAAATCTTGATGACAAAATCACCGGCTTCTCCGGTTGTACTTATATTCGTTCGATTTTCTTTTATTCCGCTTGATTTAAATGTACTTGTATTGGGGCGAGAAGTTTACAAAATTGTACTTGTATTCCGTGTTCTTTCTTTGCAGGAGCAAAGTTCTTAACAAGGGGGTCATGTTGTATCTTTCGATAGAACTCGGGATCACTCCCGGTTTGTACTTGTTATTACTTAAAGGTATAACCTTCATTTGCTTCCGTTTCCGACTTGCTCCTCCTCGTATTACCGACTGAATATTTATGTCTCGGATTCCTCAGCTTTAGGTCTTTTGACCTCAGTACTTACTCAGAAAATACTTGGAAGGCTTACTGATATTATTCTTCATTGTTCTTTCCGATTCTACACCTACAAGGACCTATATTACTTAGCAAGGTAGATTACTAATGTAGTGGTCTTTGAAGTAGTATAAAAGGGCTTGTAAAATACGTAGAAGAATGAGAATTCTCTTGTCTCTATTTTCCATCTGACCGGGTTCAGATCCGAAGAAAATAAGGCAATACCACACAATGAACGAGTTTGGCCAAGAGTCACCGAGAATTGACCGCTGTGTAGCATCCATGTGATTGTTTGTTTGTTTGTCCCAACCGCCAAGCTTCGGCACAGCGCATCCTGCCATTCACTCAAGTCAAAGCCAAGCATTCAAGGAACTGATTCAACTGACGCTCTATGTATCGAAAATGATGTGTTTGACCATTTTTCTTTATGACGTATCAAACTAATTTACTTGACGCACGATGGGTATTGATATGTCCTACTACAGTGTTACTGGCCAGATTCAATATTTAGAGCACGACGTTTTCTGAGTTGTATGTAGAACTTCGACTGCGTATATCTGTAGCACTTCCTACAATAATGACAACCCCAATCTTCTTCCATTGTTTTTGACATCGATCATCTATATGGAGACAGTTGGGACAAACGAAAGGTGTATATCCCTTGATCACCAGTGTTTGATATGCTGGAATCAAACCTCCAACAAAATCTAGATTGATTTCGATCCATTGTACCCATCCGAGATGTGATATCCTCTTGAATAAGATATGCACCTAGCCATGAACTTGATTTGCAGCCCGCAATTAAGGCTAATCCCAAAGACGGATCATTCTTAAAGGCCCATGAAGCTGGATCATCCGACTCTTCATTAAAAGAGACCTCCCTTTAAACTCCCCAAGTCCGACTCGTCCAAAATTTCGGGAGTAGTCCAGTTCAGTCTCTGCTTGGCACTAGAGATTGGGAACGGAATTGCTAAAAAAATCCATTGTTACATCAAAGGAATCTAACTTTTCGAGGACTTACTCTGAAGTTGTGAACTAGCACCCTCGTACACTGACTCCGAATCTGAATCTGAGATGTTGCTCAACATCTCTTTGGCATCAGACCACGCATTCAATGCTCCTTTATCTTCCTCAGTTAAATCTACCACCATTGATTCATGCAATAATTAGAAATTTTCTCTCAATGAAATAGCGTGTTAGACAAACCATTCAAATGGAAATGTTCCAATGGTGAGAACATCTCAAGCAGTGGGAGTCCACAGGCTTGAGCATGATCTTGTGTCAAGGGGTCAAATCCTTGAATCTCTTGTAAATACTTGGCAGCTTCATACTGATAATCGAATAAATTGTGTACCATCGAAGAAATGGATGTCCTGTATTTCGGAAGTCCTAAAATATCGCAGACTCTCCTTGATAACGGGGTGGACCCAGATGGGTCGAAGGACCAGAAATAATGATCTCTTCCATTTTTCAACCATCTTACTTCAGTTGAACCACTTTCAGGGCACCTATTGAGGGTCACTGGTGCAATGAACAGGAAAACATTCCTTGACATGACTGCTGGATGTCCAACCACATGAGTGTCAATGCTATTTTCGAGGTGGAAAGTCAATGAGGTAATTATTTCTGTGTTTGGTTGGATCAGAACCAGTCTTTCTTCAGGAATAAACTCTGTTTACCAAATCGGCCAAATGCATCTTTGTTGAACACATTGAGATAATATTGTTTCTGGTGAAACCAAGCATTGCATATTCTTTGTGTGGCTTCATGGCTACAATTGACATGGAGCCAAAATTTCTTTCCAATGTAACTCTCATAGTGAAACCTAAAGCAAAATTTTGGTGTTCCAGTTCAAAAGTGAGTTCTGATCTTGATTCTCATCCATACTATTTATTTGACCCACCGAGTCCAGCCAGTTCCGAGTAATTTTCCATTTTTAACACAACTATAATCACATATCCATGGTTCCAATGTGCATGAGTATGACTGATCCAGATTTTTGAATGACCCAATAAGCTTTTGTCTGAGCCCATCATGACCTTGCCATAGTACTAAGGGAAGAGGTATAACCTCAGTTGATGTGAGATCATTGAGAGGAAGTGAATAATATGGCCTTATGAATGATGGAGTATATACTGGATGATGGTTCTTCTGTCCCATCATCCTCAATAAATATTTTTTGAGACCAACTTCATCATGGTATAAGTTGAAAGGCAATGTTATGCCTGAAAATCCACTGAGAAATGGATGACATTCAAGATCTGATGATCTATTTTTGGATGGTTCTTGTGAACCAAAGCAAATCTCTCCTGTATCACAACGGATGAATACAGCGTTTCTCTATGAAACAATATTGATATCAAGAAATCAACACAATTGCAGCAAAAATAAAACTCAAGTCTGACATTATGACTTTCCTCTACGAGGTCAGAAAGTTCACCTCCAGTTTTCATTTCTATTTCTGCCAAGTACTAAGGGAATTTAACATGAGATATACAAGATTAGAGTTGCAAGGAGGAAATAGCACACCAAGCTGTAGTGAATATGCAACTTGATAATTGAGGAGCAATCTTCCCAGACCTGCATGAATGGAACGACATCTACAATGTTAATAAAGCTCAATCAATACCACCCCAGTAATTATATAAATCCCACTGACTATCACAGAAAATCAAGGATGGACTTGACTTCTGTCCATTAAATCCATATAGATGAACGAAATTTGGATGCCTAGAATATTTCAACAAGAAAATGTGTGAAAGAGAAGTTGAAGTCACAAAAAAAGTGAAATAAAAACTGTACTGGTTGGAATACTTCACAAAGTCTTGTTCCCATACCTGCGAAATCATTGTTATTTTGATCATTCATTTATTTTGAGAAATACGAAAGACATACAACGGAAGCATCCTTTCCTGTGTAACGCACCGCTATGCGATAAGGTAAAGCACTAGTAGCCTCTTTATGGCCCCCACCAAGCAAGTCGATCTTGTAAGTAGTCTTTATACACTTCAGTCTCTCCGGCCACCATAGCTCCTCATTGACCTCTGATAGCTGTTGCAAAAGACGCATATTACACTGACGTACATACTCGTACTGCCAGTGAGAAGCACACAGGCTGGTCTTAAGCGATCTGTATGTAAATTTCAAGAGTGTGAACCCTACCTCGTCGAAAATTGACTCTCCGCGTGCACCGTGCGAGACAATTTGATCCTCAGACCCGGAATTGCCCATAAAATTCAAGTTACCGGCAACATTGAATATCTTTCCGTTAAAAGTGCAATTTGTGGCTTTCTTGTAGAAAGACCTGGACATTATGGCTAGGCTGAGAGGTAAGAGAAGGTGGAAAGGAGGATGAGCGTTAAGATACGTTGATATAAGTACTTTACAACACGAGGAATTCGCACTGCCATCAAATGTTCCAAGAGTTTGGGACGAGCGCCTCAGATTGTATTGAAAAAGTCAGCTTGTACTTTGATAGCGCTTTGTCGAAAGACTATCAATATTCTTGGATCTCTGGAATTGCTGATGTCTTTCCAGAGTCTATGGTACAAGCTCGAGAAAATTTTAATGTTAGCATACTTTTGTTCATTGAGTGAGATGTGTTCGTAACTTAGAATCCGATATGTAGAATTCTGCACGTCGTGCCTACGCGCCACCTGCATGTCACCTGTGTGTCTGCGTGCCCCTGCGTGCCACCTTCTTTGAACCGGTTGATGAGATTTGCCATTCAAATTGAGGTCTCCCACACGCTGTCAAGGACGTAGAGTATATACAGTTCCAGAAGTCAAGAAAAGCACTTAGTCGAGATAAGTAAGATGCTGTGATCCATGAAGTGGATCATATATGCAGCATCTGCACATCCCCACATGTATTTTTTAAGGGAATTTCCTTTAGTTCATCTTTGAGAATAGATAGGATTCACATGGTAGACAAATGAATATGGGTCACCATAGTTTACACTAGAAGGTGTGAGGCCAATAAATTTTGTTGGCCTAACGTCTAAACCCTTCAAATAGTCCAAACAACACTATCAGTGACGGAACAAAATTAAATCAAGACTGGTCAGCTAGTTTGAAGACTACGGAACCCTATAATACATCTGCATTCACAAAGGCTATTTCTAATTTCTCAGATAGTAAGTGGGATGAATGTTTGATATATCCTTTCGAGGCTCGGTCTTGTGCATTAGTATTGGGAGTCTCAAGCTGTTTTAAGGCAATGCATATGATCAATATCACATTAACTCACTGCGAGCCAGGGAGAGGAGGAGTCTTTAAACCAGACAAGGTCCAAGAAAGTGACGAAAAATTAATAATCCAACAAACAACTCACTTGAGATTCTGCGCACTGGTCAAATCTGCAAATGCGCCAGGCCGTTTCATTGAGACCAACTTGTCTACCAACTGTACCGGTCCCCCATATCAGTCAACGAAAAATTTTGAGGAGTCCTGCTTTCTCGTCTCGTAACCAGGTTTGCTCTAACAACGATTCCAAAATACAGTCTCGGCGGCATAAAAATCAAATGAGCACTATACACTTGCACACAAACATACTACCGATTCCGATTTCGAGACGGTACTCAGGTGCATCTTCAAAAGGGTCTAATAGTTAAGCCAAATGGTTGTGGTGTCCACTTTCATTTATGTAAAGTTCCTCCCCTTAGGGCCAACCTCCAACAGAGGGTGAAAACAAATGAAATGATACTGGTACCACTAACGTTCCACATGCAAGCCCTGACCCAAATCAATCTACTTGTCGACTGCTTCTTCCGAGTCATTTGTCCTGCCGTATTGCTTGTGATTTATTCAAGTCTAGAATACATGACGCTTGGTTAGAATTCGGTTACAGAATAACAGATCAATCTCCCAGCAGAAGCATGTTGAAGGGTGAGCAGAAAACCAAGTGTTCCGGTGATGGTGAGGAGCATGAAGGATGATGCAGGCATATATGCTGGATAAATGAGCACTTTTTGTTCCCATCTTCTCGTCTCGTATAGGAACTGACCCGCTTTAACAGAATACAGTCTCAGCAGCACAAGAATCAGCAGTCTTATACAATCGCACACGAGCATACTCCCAATCCAGAGCCGGTACTTAGGTGCATCTAGAGAACAATAGAAAAGGGGACCTAATAATGAAAACCTCGGACTCGACAAATGATCACCACTCTGATATGGCCAGTCATATTACCCAACAACTCACCACCCGCTACTCCGAGCTCATCTGCAGAGTATCAAGCAGGTAGTTTACTCGAAACATTTATGAAAAATTGTGGTGGATTCCCATAAATCTGGAAGGGACCCACTCGATCGAGAAAAGGTCGAACTAGAAGATACGATCCGTACACTAGATCAGCTATAGCTTTGAAACTTTCAAAAGTACCTGAGAATATGTATATCAAACACGACAAGTTCTACAAGTTACGAGAAGTATCCTGCTCGAAGTGCAGGCCGTGTCAGACGTTTGTTATAATGAGTCAAGAACAGATACAAGGGGAAGCCCACATAACTACATATTTCGTGCTCGAATTCTTTTGTGTAAGCATGAAAAGTAGACCCTGCACGAAAGAAGACGGAAGATAATCAGATAAATTCGTGCCAGACGGTATATAACACTGCCGTTTGGGAGGTAATAACAACCTCGACGGGTACAAGAGCCCACCTATACTTGGAGTTGGAGAGATATAGATTGTCTTTCTTAACAAATATTGCTGCGTAAGCCAGAGGGTGTGCGTATGAATGAATAGATGACCTTCCACAAAGTACAGACTGGATGCGCATAGAAAATATGAACATACAGCCAGACTGGTAGCTAATTGTGTTGACCACTAATGCAATGAGGAAATTAAGACTAGAACGCACTAAGGTATGATCAGCCTGTCGATCTTCCTAACAAGCGTCCTCTCTGCTTTGGAATTGACGACGTCTTCATCGTAACGCTTCTCCAAAGCCTCCGCGTAAACTCATCCAACGGGGCTCTATTGCATGGTGTAATGATTGAGGAAAACAGATGTGTTCCGAAAACTGTTGTCAGACACGTCGGGTTCAAAATTACATCACATGTAACGCACTTGGTGTAGGAGATGCCTGTGTTGAGCTTGGGAGACCGAGTGTCTCTGGCACGATGAGGAGCAGAATCGGATGGGAAGCTTCAGAAGTGGGCAGACAAAGGGACTCCCGAAAGCTCCGGAAATGGAACTGATCTCACGATGGACGGAGGGCTCCAAAGAGGAGAGCAGGCGACGGCGGAGTTCGGGCATAGAATCACGGCAAGCGAAGCAACGTTTTGAAGTGCTGCCATTGCATTGCATTCCGAACTGATCGGCGAACTGGAATGGCTTCTATTAGCCTTGACGCATGCCTTCGTTGTAACGACGTTGTTTCTGTGCATCAGACAACGTTGAGATGGACTGCGCGGCTTCCTCAACTACGTTGGTAGTACCCGCCCTTTTATACTTACTGTAGAAACCAATCACAAGACTTTTCTGAATGGAATTCAGCATAAACCCCGAATCCACTAACGCCTTGACATCATATTCTGCGACCTTGCCTCGTTAATAGATTTTTCCTCCAGCACTCATCTCCACACCGCTTCGGGGCTGGCTAGAATGACAGTGGCTCTTTACTGTTTCCGTTTGAAATTTCTCCATCTTTATACTCTCGTTCAAGTACTTTCTGATCGAAAAAGGGACATGCCTCCCATGACCTGATGCAACGGCAAAGAAACCATAGCCCCATTGCTGTCTTATATACTGCTTTCCCGTCGACTTGTTCTTGCTAAATATATCGTATGAAATGATATATAGGACCAATAGATGGTTGGGGTTTGTCGTATTCATCAGCACAATTCCCTCCCTATTTTTGGACACAAGAGAACCATTCTAGCCGTCCTGTCAATTAATTGAGTCAATAAAAGACGGAACAGAAGTCGACCCGATTTTAATTCCCCACTGTCCTTAACCATATTCGAAAGATCCATTTTCTCGTCCTCTGCGAAGAATTGAGCCGACTTTCCTGACTGTATTAGGTACCGGACACATCGTCCATTCACGTTGTTGCCTAACTTTGGCAGTTACGACAAACGTACTACCCTTATGACATACTCCTCTTCATAAAGAAGCCCGAGGTTTTGCACGCGTGTCGGGTGGACAATAAAAACCCTATGTGTTGTGGTATGTTCAATCTTCTTTCGTCTTGATATCTTACGATTGCATAGATTGACGAAAGCATCAACCTTGCCTCTCCGCTCATATGGTACTTACACAAGGAAGGTCCATATCCGGACCAAAGAATATTAAGTAGTTTGTCTAAGTTTTAAATTGATTGATAAATGTTCAACCTTTGAGTCTCCGGAGTCAATATTTTCACATTGCTATGGCTCAGTCCCTAAGGAGTGCTGAGTGTTGTTAATTCAGTGTGGAGACATACTGTTTCAAATACAATAGACCATTTGATCTACTGAGCTCTGCAAAACTCCGTGGTTAGTACATGATAGCAACATCGCAGTCACTTTTCAGTCCTTTGTGTTCTAGAGAATTGGCCCATTTCAGAGTACTGAACCTAGAATGTTTAGCCTTCTGTAGAATCTGCACTTGGTTAAACACTTATATCACTAGTTCAAGCAATAAATATATAAATACAATACCTAGGCTTGGTTTAAAGAAAAGGTATTTATGCAGAACAACATACAGTCACACAAGACAACAGATATGCAATTCAAAATAGTCCTCATATGGAAAGAGAAACTGTGTCATACAAGTCAAGTTAGATTTCCTCCTGTATGCTCTGCAGTCTCTGGTTCCAATAATGTTGTAGTTCCAGGTGCATTAGATTGGGATTCTGTCATTGACCTGTGCCCTTCAGAGCTACTTCCTTGACCTGAAGCAAACCAAATTGATTGTGATAAAGACATTTCATCAATGGTGGCAGGCTTGGCATTTTCAGCTGCTGCTATGACAATGATAAGGACTGGGTATAAAGCCTGTGAATCCAGCATTAATATTAAATATTTTTGAAAAGAGAGCATAGAACTCACTGAAAGACCTGGTAGTACTGCAGCCCAGCATTGGGATATAGCACTTTGATCATCATATTTAGATTGTATTATGATATTAACTATCTGCACTTAATGTTGGTCAAAATAAAAACAATAGCAATTATCCATTTACTTACCCATAAAATGCAATACATTGATCCAGATTCAACTAACAGTAATAGAATTTTCAGTACCCTGCTGGATGATGTGCCACTATTACTCAGATTCTTTTTAACATCTTGGTAATGATGCCTGTAGAATTACTCAGTATCCAAGTGTTATCTAAGATCTTGCTTTGAACTTCAAGGCCTCACCATGTCTTATGCCCAATGAGCAGAGTAGCAATCATATTTGTGAGAAAAAGTGGAAGGGCCAAGATTAAGATATTGATTTGCGGGATAGTATCAACTTCCAGATTTTTCACTAATTCTGCTGCATCAATCCCTGCATCTACAAAACCTGCAGCTGATTGTAATGAAGTTAAAACTTGTGATAATACACCTAGGGCATATACTCACTGAAGGAACCAACCATGCAGAACAATAGTGTCAGTTTGACAACATGACTCTCTGGGAACATGATCCATGCTCTCCACACCACAATCCCATCACTGATGTTATACTAACAGGTCAATGAGACTATGGAACATACTCAAAGGATTCTACATTGAGCCTTGTCACAAAAATTGGAATAATCTCCATCCCTGCTAATACTCTGTTTAACTTTTTGGAGTCTGGTGGTGGACTCAAACTCAATGATGGGAGCTGCACAATGAGAAGCTCTAAGCTGCAGATAGGGGAAGCTAAGCTGGTCACAAGCATAATTCCCGTGAGAAGGGGCAGTGCAGTCATGATATTTGATCCAGAGGCCTTTCTCAACCTAATTGGGGCCATTGTAATGTGGAAGGATATCAGGGCATAACTTGATTGGAGGAATAGATTTTCAGTCTACGCACAGTACTGAAGAGATGGCTGTAAGGGCGAGTGTTGCATAAACACCATACAATAGAAAAGATATTGCTACCTGTTCGATGTCAACTTTGATGGTCGTGAGATCGGCTTCAGAGAGAGGTTGAGACTGCGTCGAGGACATAAATTGCCAGGTAGAGGAATTTGTGAGAGAGAAGCCTATGTGGGTAAGGATGTCATTTATATTTTGGACTTTGGAACCTCGCTAATTCGCAAACAGTTCGATCAAACTATATCGAGACAAGATCGTTCTTTCTACATCCTTTCAAGATGATCTTCCATAACAACAGAATAAATAGATTCCGAAAGCTTGCCCAAGATCAACTACGACGCTCCACCCCCATACTTACTTCCAACTTGAATCTAAAAAAAGATCAAACAAGTAGTTAACACCATAGTCCTTGTGTATACCACGACTGCAGTACCTAGGCTACGATGTATCTACCATCTACCATCTCGTAGCACCAGACACCAGTCGAGTGGTCTACCTTGCGTTTGCCGCTACTGGGCTGACGTTTACCGGGTAAATCTGAACGGTTCCGCATGTGACACATTACCTGTGTAATCTACCTACCTACCTACCATAGAGAATAGAACGATCGAAGGACAAAATAAGGTCAACGCAATGTACAACAGAGTCCACTGCCAAGGATATAGCCGGACATAGATCAACCAGCTTCCCAGCATCTTCTCGAATACTTGATGCATCATATCATGACAGACCCGGCAGGCATCATCACATACATGATTTGCAACAATTCAAATATTGAACATTTGGTCATCCCGTACTGATCTTCTCCCTACTTGTGTTCCCCTTCTCCCAACTCCTATAAATCATTCTCACCAATCTCATTGGCTGTAAACTCCTCCTCTTTGACTGTGTGATGTCTTTCAAAACCTTCTCTTTGAGCTCATGAGCGCCCGTCAGTGTATAGTAGTATGTGAAACAGTATGAAGAGTGTGTATATCGGACTATTATTGTAGTGTGAAGGGGTAGAATCAACAAAAAGGGAGATCATCACGGGCAATGATTCGACGAAGGCGATGAGAAGGGGTACAATCAACAAAAAGGGAGATCATCACAGGTGGTGATTTTACGAAGGCGATGAGAAGAGACACAATCAACGAAAAGGGAGATCATCACGGGTGATGATTTGACAAAGGTGATGTGAAGGTGATGTTGATGAGTATGGGTTATTGACCCGAGATACACCGCAATGGGTGACTCACTATCCTCCTTCCCTGGTATTGAAAAATAACTTTAGATTCTGCATCTTTCCCAAGTCGTAGGAGTTGATAAATGACTGCTTACATCAAATCAGTTTCCCTTACTACGAAAAACAAAAGGAAACGGAACAAGGGACGACAAGGGGAGAGAGAGCGTGCACGGAAGGATTTGAATTCTCACCCTACTCAACACAACTTTCTTGTAAATCTCATGATCCCGCGCTTCGACCAATGCTTTACCTTTCATAACGCTCCAAAACTAGATGATTAGCGTCATGCCTACTGCGACACATGAGACGTAGGAGAGAATGAATGTGAGGAGAAAAGCGATGAGGGGGACGTAGCCATGAAATCTGTTATCGAAGTAGGATGGTTAAGTGATGTTTGTGGTCGGTAGCATGCAGAGTAGGTCGAACCTGTAATGATAACACGAGGTCGTAAAGTGCCGATAGCCTATTGAGACGTAGAGTGCGGTGGAAAGAGAGAAATACATCAGGACTAAGGCTCACGAGCAGAGGAGGAAGAGGAGTTACCTACATAGACATGACAAAGTGCCGCTCTTTGTGTATCCTGATACATTAATTTATCCCCTACAATCTTGAAGGAAAAAAGAGCAAAGTGCACAGCAAGACTCACAGTACAGAATACATGAGCTCAGAACAAGGAAAAAAAGCGCAAAAAAAGACTCACAGGACAACGATGATCATACTTCTTCACGCAGCGCTTGCATATCCTACAGTGACAATATGCTCTCTCCATTGTATTGTCATGCTCCAGGCGTTAACGCGTCGACTTGTTTCTTCGACGTGAAAATGCAACTCACCACTTGTCCACATTTCCTGTAGCTCGGGCCTCGTACTGGTTAACTTTTTCGTCCTTTTATCCCCTTCTGACACCGTTTTTCAAAGGCGACGACGCAGCCGTTTTGATGATGCCCATTGGAGACGTTGAAGAAACGACTTGTGGAGCTTCCAAATCGACAAACCAGGTGGCATCGCATGGAACGAGGTGATAGTGGGTAAACGTGACGAGTACACCTTACAGAAGGTCCTGAGCCGGAAATGACATAAGCGATCTTGGATGCCGAGGGCTCCCGAAACAGAAGAGCAGGCGACGGCGGAGTTCGGGCACAGAATCACGGCAAGCGAAGCAACGTTTTGTTACCGAATCGATCGGCGAACTGGAATGGCTTCTATTCAAGCCTTGACGCATGCCTTCGTTGTAACGACGTCGTTTCTGTGCATCAAACGACGTTGAGATGGACTGCGCGGCTGCCCTGACCACTGTGATCGTGGGTCTCCGCCCTTTATTCAATCACAAGACTCTGCTCTTAGCCAATTCTTTATTTTGCATAGAAACCGCCCAGCGAAAGAAGTAATTCAGTCAGAAAACGAGTTCAATTCTGAGCCCGGTTCCACTAATGCCATGGAGCTGGAACACGGTTCTGCAACCTTGCCCGGCCAATAGATTCCTCCTCCAGTGCTCATCCCCACATTGGTTCTGGACTAAATCGTGGCTCTTTACTGTTTTAAGTTTTCCCATCTTTATTCATACTGGGGAAAGGCGCCATTGCTTTGCATGGCAAGATACGAGGCCCTTCTTGTCATAGTGATTCTCATTGGATTAGCATAATCCAGGTAGTGTCAGAGCATGGCATTGTCATTGTACATTGAAGATAGTACTGTACATATAGAAGTCATTTAAACTTCAGGCTCTCCTCAAGACAGTAGAGTTGCTGTATGGTTTACCCCATATTACACCATGCTGTAGTTACCATATATGTGTAATGCAAGCTCTTGAACCAAATTCAATCCTTGATATACAATGCACCAATCATTATTTTTCTCCCATTGTCAGCTGTTTTAAAGACTTGATCATTTACAGTATTTGCATTTAATTGTTCATTATGAACATGTGTCCCACAGGTAAGACCATCATGATAATACATAGAACCAGTAGCATCAATAAATCGACATGTAAAGTGATAGCCTCCAAAGTATGTAACTGCTCTGAGAGTAAATCTGACAATCTCCTTGTCAGGTTGCTCAAAGACATCTTCTGACTTGCATTCATTCTACCATCATGAATATTGAAATAGAGAAGAGGTGGCACTTCATCTAATAAAACCTGGATGTATTGATGCGAAGCATTGTTGCAATGTGGACATTCACTATCTATGGGATGCATTACAAAATGTTGCAACCAGTCTTGGACATAATAAGGTCGTTGAAATCTAGATGCCCAGTTACTGTCTGGATAAATATCTATCACAGGGTGTACTGTGTTGGACTGAAAGTCCAAATCTGGGGGAAATTCACTTAATCTTTTGCATTGTCTACATAGCTGATATACAGAACTATAAGTTACTGATCCAAATACATGATGAGCAAGAACATCAATATGCCCACCAATCTGGCCATATGGAAAACTATTTGCATCTGAATTATGAAGTTTTCTTCGGATGATATCACGACCTTCTTCTAAAGTCTGTTGTTGTTGGGTAAATGAATCAAAATAAGTTATGAGTTCATTTAGAAGAGCTGTAAAATTCATTAAAATTGGGCCCCATTTTCCTGGATCTTCTTGCCAAAGATTGAACAGAATTGTAAAGATAGCATCATATGGACAACTCCAATTATTAGAATCCCAAATCATACCATGCATTGTGTTTATTCTTTGATGTGTCTCATTTTGATCAATTTTTCTCCTTTTTTTATTTGGGAGGTCAATGACATGCTTTCCCTTTTCTTTAGCATTCTTGTTTGAGTGTGGCACTGTTTTCTTTTGACCAATTAATTGCCAGCCAGTGGATTCTGCCAATGGTGGAACCTTGCAATCTTTCTGAGACTGGTTGAACAAGGCATGTGGCATCGATAATGGATCATACTTGTTGCCTTTGATCTTTTGATAACTTCTGAGAAGCTGGTTTCTTGTCTCTCCATTTACTCTTGGATCAAGTTTATGGTTATACCTCAGTTCTGTCAACTCATCTAGAAGCATGAGTTCTCTAAATTCCTGTCTCAAAAAACCTGATATTCCACCCTGAACTTTTTGAACATCTATATCATCAAGCAATATCAGCCCGTCTGCACTGCTGCTCCGTGAAAATGCAGTATAATATGAATGATGGTTTTTCAGATGCTCACAGTGTATTATATTTTGGGACCTGGTTTTACCCTGAGATACATAGTCAGTCATTGCAAAGCTCGGCAATATCATTACCTGTTCTCGTTTCACTGTCAATGTAGTATCATTTTGTAGCATACATTGAGTTGTTTGAGAGGATCTAGATAAAGGAACAACATTTTCGGGTAGTCCTGGAATCACAACTTTGTGTGGAGGACTTGTAAGCTTCACAAAAAGAGTGTCTAAAACTCTCTGACCATCTGGTCCTGTAGTCTCCTGCCACCCATATACCGTACCCTCTTGACCATTTGTTATACAAAGTTCTGTTGCATGATTTTGGCGGATAATGATAGGCAGTCCTACACATAGCTGGAGTTTGCCTGGAAGATGATTATTAGTTGTTGAAGGTGGGGCATTCCAGATAAGATTTTGGCGCTGTATCCCAATTTTCCCATACTTAATTTTTCCTTCATTTGTTCTTTTTTTTGTACTTTGATTTCCATTGTGTGTAGACTTTGAAATAAGATTGTCAATTGAGTAAAAATCAATCAACTCTTGATTTGTATCCCGTGCAAATCGCTGACTTCCCAATAAATTGAACCTGTCTTTATGCACATTCCAGGCAGTGATGATAGATGCATTTCGAAACATTTTGATTTGAACCGTTCATCCATCTCTGGCTTAACAGTTAGTGATCTCAGAAATGAGATGTCATCATTTGTGCATGCTCCATAACGCATATTTTCAAGTGCTGTTCTTAAAGATTTATCTTTTGCAGATTGATTAATTTGTCTCATGTTTTGCTTTAATATTACTACAGTTGTTACTTGTTGCCAGATTGATTTGCCAATGGCTTGTTCTTGCTCTTTTGGTTTCATTCTCGGATTGACCTTCATTTCTATTGGGTGATATAAGTATGGTCCAACCACTGGTGGTATTTGTGCAAAATCTCCAGCAAAAATAATATTCATACCACCAAATGCCTTGTCTGGTTGATTCTTGGCTAATGCAAGTTTTGCACTTATTTGGTACATCTCATGACAGTTTACCATTGAGACCTCATCTAGAAATATGTATTCTATGCCCCTTATTTTCTCTTGGACTTGTTTTACGGAGGCTGATTCATGAAGAAAGTCTATTTCTTTTCTATTTTTATTCATGATCCCTAAGATTGAATGATAAGTGGATCCACTCAGAAGTGCTGCAGCAGTCCCTGTGGGTGCTAGGCAAATGAATCTACCAGATTCATTCCTTTTCTCAAATAATGTGGTAATGGCTTTGATTACCTGAGATTTTCCAGTCCCCCCCATTCCACCAAGATACATCTTCAGTTGCTCAACTTGAGGAGTACTTACATGATTGGCAATGATGCGGTATGCTTGTTCTTGCACTTTGTTCAGATTGAATTTAAATACAATTTCATCTATTAACATTTGTGAATGCTGTAGATCTGCTCTGTAATCTTTATTAAAATAGGATGCAGGAAGCACTTTAATATCACAATTCTTAGGGGATAAATCCTTGCTTATATCAGAATCATGTATGGTTTGAGATGTTCTAGCTGATCTTTTCATGATATATTCTTGTTTTTTGTTTTTGACAATAGCCTCCCATTGAGACCCATTATGGTACTCTGCTGGCTGAAAGCAATCATATGTGGTTGTTTCAGGTTCATTTAGTCTACTTTGTAACCAACCTACTCTATGTACAAGGTGTTCAGCATCTTGCATCTGTTGATGGTGTCTCTGATATATTGGGCCAGTAAAGTCAATATCAGATGACTCATCAGAAACTTCACATTCTTCACCATAGTGAATTCCACTGAGATCATTACTGGGATGATCTTTATCATCTATATCAATAAACCTATAATGGCTGGAAGCAGACCCGGACTTTTTTAATTGAGCATGATAATTATCTCTGGCATCATAGCATTCATATCTCAAGTTGAAGTTTCTTATTAATTTCTTTTGTGTTTCTCTGAACTCAAAACAAGTAAAAGCCTCAGTCCATGTCATAGAAAATGGCTTCAAATCTATTCCAGATCTCCATGGTTTAAACAGACTCAACATTGTGCAAAAGTAATACTCCTCATCACCACAATCTTTCCTGGGAAGTGAGCCACCCTTGAAATTGGGGATAATATACTTTGTCCTTCCCATGTCACAGTAAACTTCATGTGTCGAGATCTGTGGATGACCAGCTTTAAATCTCAAGAATTTCCGATTATCAGATGTCAAATTCATAGAATCTGAACCATTGCAAGAGAATGATTCTTGGATTGTATTTTCTATAATTACTCCCTCTTCATTAACAGTATCTTTCTTTTTTCTAGGCTGGGGAATTTTTCGGATCCCAGAGGTTTGAATCCATTCATATAAGGTTAAATTTTCATACTCTTCTGGCCTAAATCTATAATGATCAACATATGAGGTTCCATATAATTTTTCTTGATCTGCACGCAAGACCACTTTCTCCTGATGAATATCATTGGTATTGATCACATATGTTGATTTTTCATTTTTTTCGGTTGTGTGATCAACCTCCATTCTCCGTGACAATGAATCTTCATTGATGTCTGCCTGCACAGCGCCAATAAATGTTTGCCACCAGAAGTCTACAAATGTATGACTCACATAATGGTCAGGTAGACCTAGTAAATATAATGATGCTAAGGGACTTCCAATTTCTAGCTTTGATTGCAAGCTATTCACCAATTGCAACAATAATTTTCTTGTGCTATATGCTGGGTTTTCTGATCCGTTCAATATCTCTGAATTCTTTTCCATAATATCAGCCAGTAATCCAAAAATTTGATGAGTTTTCAGTGATTGTTTTGTAATGTAGTCTGAAACATATGCTACAACTGCTTTAACAGCAGTTCCTGAAAGAAGACTAGTTACATCTGTGTTTGCACGTATAGCATAGGAAAGCTCTGGCGTGATAGTATTCATCATAGATTCCAATTTTTTGAAATCAAGATGTCCATCATTTGGGTCAACTGTACTTTCTGGAAATGTATCTCTTGGAAAGCGTTTCACACACTCACCTTCTCGATTTTGGCACCCCCGATATGCACTTCTCTTGATTGCAGATTGACTTGTTGTATCAGTTGGTTTGATGACAGTATCATCATTATACATTGGTTTGCAAGTATGCATATTAGAGCGCAGTAAAATATCATCTACAGTCTCTTCATATTTGCCCCCCCACTGATTGCTTTGCATGCATTCTGGACAATCATTCTTCATACATCCTATAGTTTTACATAAGGGAGGGGGAATCTCAGGGAGAGTTTGAGTTGGATCCTTGTATCCAGGTATATATAGCATGCCATCATTATTTTCAATAATTTCGTGTATTCCTGACCCAGACTTTTTGGGTGCATTTGGAACTTTTAACCTGACTTGCTCCAGGGGGCCTGTGAGAAATTCACCTCTGTGAACACTTTCAAGGTAATCAATGAGAGCTTTTTGGAACTTTGAGTCTTGACTTGTAAGTTTGTCACGGATTTCTTGAGGTGAAAGAGAAGATGCAATCCAGAGCAATAAATGAAGGTGTGATGTTAGCCTGCCTTGTTGCTCAACTGTTCCGTAATATGCTGCAGTCTCGCCGAAAATTCCTGCATGAGTGGTGCTAACACCAAGTATATGCACAAGAAACATTTCTACCATAAAATTAAAAAATTTTGCAGCAGCTACAGGATTTTCTGAAACTAACTTGTATCGCTCATTATAATCTCGTAACTTGGGGCTGAATTCTGTTTTTGTATCTGCAAGATATAGTGATATTGGGTGTAGATGGTCTGCTGGAGATAACGTAATAAACCAAGTTGGAGTTCCAAGAAAAGAAATCAAGGACCATATTTCATTGCGCATGTTTTTTTTGCTGGTTAGTGAGCCCTGGACTCTCTGACCAACATGATCTAAGTCATTCAGAACACTAAAACACTTTATCTCTTCGGGAGAAGATGGTGTGACATGCTCCCCTTCAACCATTCTCTGTGTAATACTTTTCACTACCTTGACATCCAGTGACATTAATCTCTGAACAATAGACTTAAAATTTTTTCTTTTTGCCAAAAGGAAGCTTCCAGTTGTTGCACATTTCACCTGTGAGATATTGAATGCCACCATTGGAAAATACAAATCACATTGGAACCTTTTATCATAGTACTTCAATCTATTTTTCATCAGAGTTTCTTCACTAAGTCTTCCCTCTATTAATGTGTTTCCAAATCCACCATAACCGTAGGGAAATAACCATGGGAACATGCTGGGGAACAGAGATGGGTTGTTATAGGTAGATTGTGGTTGAGGTTCACAACCAACACCAAGTGTTTTGCCTCCAGTGTGTAAGTGATAAAGTGCAAAAGCTTTTAATTTATTAATGTCTGCATCTACGTATTCCTCTCCTGTAAGTCCATGAACCACAAATGGACATGGTCCTGAGTCTGTTCCCTCTGTTTCTTCTGTATCATGATCACTCATTGTCAATGGATCCTTCATGAGCTCTGTCTGATCAGACTTCATGTATTGAATTTCAATTGGCACTCCATTGAGTGGGTAGGTAGCCAAATTTTCAGCAGAAATGTTTAAGTCATAGTAATCTTTGTGATTAAGCTTTAGCCAGTGAAGTGCATCTGAGACCTTATTACGTCTTACAAGAAGGGGAATTCTCGTCAACTCTTCTTCTGTTGGCTTGGCAGATCCCATAAAAACAAATGCAAGGATCTCATTAATCTCCTGCTGAGATGGTGGCAGAACCTGTGCAAGTTTCGCAGTTGGATTTGCAAACATCACTGCATTGGCTACCAATTTACCTCTGCCAGACTTCACCCTCACTACACATTTGTTATGTCGTATTCGAGCAATAAGCAGGGATTCAGCAAATGTAAGTCCCTGAAGCTCATTTGGAACCTCTCCAATCCACCGACCATTTGCAAGAGAATGAGTTGGAATTTTGCCATTATTAAGGATAGGTTCACATTCACTGCAAATGTCTGTGCATCCAGGTGCCAATATTGGGCCTTCATGGCCTTTAATAGGATCTGATATACATATTCTTTCAATCCTGGTGGCTGAAGGCCGAATGAGTAAATTTCTGTCAAAGAATGATTGGACAAGTGGTTTTAGAGTGGAAGTTAATGCTAATCTACCACAAACAACACAGCCTTTTTCTTCAAAATTGCCAGCCTGGCAATGCTGTCCAATTCCAGTAAGTATTTCATGCCTTAAATTTATTGTTGGTGGTTTTGGAGGGAAAGCTGTTGGTTTTATATCACTGTTTTGAAATTGATGATTTTGTTTAGCAGTTTTTGAAGTCCTTTTATTTTTCGTCACAGAAGACGGCATCTTGGGAACAAAGATAGATGCATAGTTTGCACAAATCCCTTTGCATATATGTGCATCAAGCTCATGACGTGCGTCCATAATTAAGTGTCTTCGATCAATCTTAATATTATGTCTGCGAATGAGCACACGCAATTTCTCCTTTGAGAGCCTTGGTGCTATCATGTGGAGTGGTATATTTGATATAATGTAATTGGGATATTGCAACTTCTCCACAGGGTAAACAGCAACATCTACAAAGTCCCAGGTCATATTTTGTAGCAAAGCTTTGTTCTCTAACTGATGTACCAGGATATAAGGTATCAGAAGATCACTTGTTATAGGGGGTAATGAGCCTCCACCTACAAATCTGTTCATCTCAGTTGTGACTTTACAGGAAGAACATTGTTGTAGATAGCATTTGTGTCTCTCTGATTGTGGGTGAGTGCAGAACACTTTGTGAGTCATCATAATTCTTTCTTGTATAATAACATAATCGTGTTGTAAGTACTGATTTTGTTCAAGTTTGAGGCGCAAAAGTAGTAATTTTATATGAATTGAATCTGAGTAAGATGAAAGATCATAGTTCAATGAATATAGCCACAGAGTGCCAACTGAGCAAGGCAAAATGTTTTTTTGGTCTTCCATGGTGACTAAGAATATTGGAATGACAATTTTGAACGATTTATTTGGAACATAAAATCCTTTATAAACTTTGACAGAGTAATAATAGTAAATTTCCATAGAAAAATAAATTCCCAAATCAGGTGAGCCATCGTAAATCGCCATGGTAGGTGAGTTGTAAATTTCCAGGGAGAGATCTATTTCCCAGTTAGAATGAAATCTAAATTCCGGTGACGTACCATTGATTTGCAACGTTGCCACTTCATTCGAAGCGCAAGCCGGGATAAATGAATTGACCAGATGAGATCCCGGTGAGTTATCGCTGGTTAACGAGAAAAGATTTGCAGTGGGCAGGCAGAGGACAAATAGCAGTGCGAAGAAAACGAACATGGGTGTAACGTGTCAAGATTGAAATCGTGTGAAAATCATCATTTACCGAGTACAGCATTATACCGCATGACCCATCCGCATGTGGCCTTATTTGGTTTGACGGCGTCAGTGTGTGCCTGCCTTCAGGCTTCTCGCGGCCGTCTAGACCAGTTCCCTGCGTTTGATCTCTTATTTTCCATGTATCTGCCTCCGCTTTCTTCGTTACTACTTGCTCTGGATAATATATGACGCTCTTAAGATCCAGGCAGACAACTCTCCTGTTCGGATTTTCCCTTCTTGATTCAGAAGGGCATACCAGAGCAAAGATACCAACTGGATAGAGCTCAGTGCGCATGCTACATACACGGTGTAATCTACTGTACTTATGTACACGGAAAATTCCGCCAAACTCAGCCTGATCCGGAGTAGGGATGCCGACAATTTCTACATCGTGTTTTTTATCTACACGTCTTTGTACATGATATATGAACTAAGGTACTGTACTATTTCGACCAAGAGTTCATTGATTTCGAGCGTTACGCGAAATCTTTGGTCAAGGACCAGTTCGGAGACTGGCGTTATGCGTTATGAGATGTAAAATAGGCGGGCCGCAGGCCCGCCAGAGCCAAAATTACTTACTTTTGGGTGTGTTACGAGATTTGAAATTTTAAAAAAGGTGTTCATACCCCCCGTTATGCGTTACGAATTGAAAAATCGAGGGTGTTCAGAGGGGGGGTGTTATGCGTTATGGAACACATGGTCGAAATAGTACAGTATAATCACATGGCTACTGTATGTACGTGTTTTTGGAGTCAGCGGCAATATCAGCACATATGTGGGTGGAATAGATCTTGAGAGGGAGCAAATGTGATATGGCGTATATAGCAAATGATGAGTAAGCCAGGTAATAATACGCATTCAAGCAGTCAACGAAGCGGGAGTACCTAATAAGACGGCAAACCTAATATTAAAGTTATAACGGCCAACGATCCAGAAGGTATTTCACTATTATACCTTGGGAGGATAGCATCAATGTACGGAAGGTCGGTATAAACATCAAAGTTGAGCGTCGTTCCGTCAACTGGTCGAGCATCATATACCAGAACTGTAAGAGATAATTACAATAATGATTATGAATTTGGACGCAATCATTCACGTACTATCGGCATCAAATGGGAGTGCAAACGCCCCTGAAATACTTGAAGCAGATTACGAGGCCGACCGAAGGAAGGACTCGTCTTTACTAAACCCCGCCGCTTAGCATTCCTTGTGACATTCCCATTAGGCAAATCTTATCACATCCTTATCGTAATGCCTAATGCCGACTTGCCGGAGCCGGAATCCGGCATGTCACGCAATGCCACGTCAACTCTACAGCTTTGTCTTTTACCATCATCATCGCATCGCGCCGTCCCAAGCTCAACTCCCCATACCATGCCAAACCCCTTCCGTCTCGCTTCATCTCTGCTCTTGTTCACTCTGCTTATTCTAGTAGAGGAATGTAAACTCCCTGGTGCATGCTGGTGCTATCCGTATTTTCGTTAATCTGATGTGCGGCAGATCGATATCACACCAAATCGGAGCCCAGCAGGTTTGTCGTAGTCTTCAAAGTACCACTGAGACATCCTTACTCTTTTTATAGGGCTTTCCGCTCAACTGGTCGTCTAACTCCATGGTCCATTAATCCTGTTTCCGTGAATCGTGTATGTCTAAATTTTCGGTAATCGCTGATCAACGCCTTACTTAGTTTATAGAAATCATTTTACGACGTTGAGGATTCCTGGTACGTTGATTATGTTTCTTACTCTTGGCGATGTTAACAATGTTGTTAGGTACGTTTGTGGTCTAAACTCTTCCTCAGATCCTCCTATACCTTGTGGAAATTCGTATACCCCGGGAAATTTAATTGAACCCTCCCTTGGAAAATTAATTGAACCCTCCCTTGGAAAATTAATTGAACCCTCCCTTGGAAACTTAATTGAACCCTCCGTTGGAAATTTAATTGAACCCTCCGTTGGAATTTAATTGAACCCTCCGTTGGAAATTTACTTAAACCCTCCGTTGGAAATTTATCTGAATTGACCACTAAAAATTTATTGTCTGCATCTGCGTTGATTTCGTTCAACTCTAGATTTTCGCATTTTATTCAGTTTTCATTTTCAAATCTCATGCCATCCTTTTCTTTGTTTCGTACCATGAACCGGATGACTTCTGAACAAAACTTCATGTCACATGTTACTTTGTTACCTGTAAATATCTACCGCTGTGATCGCTACATGAGTTTTTTAACAGTTCGTCATGACATTTTTAATGTATTTTTAATTTCAACAATGAGATTCCACGGCATGACTCTATCGATGATGGCAGATGGTTTTGTATATCCCATCAGCTTGATCGCGAGAGTTAAGTGCCTTTTTCTATTGACGTTTCCTTTGGAAGGCTACGTTTCGACAATTGTTTGTGCCCGTATTATAGCTAGCATTGATATTGTGTATCAAGTGAAAATTCTTAGCTTGTATAGCATGCAACACTTAATACATGCTCATGATTTTCGAGCACTCCTCCAAGGCACTTTTGCAACCTATCGCAGTCAATGTTATCCTTTTGGTTTACACAGTATACTTACTATGGCAGTGGACACAAGTATTGGTTGCATTTTGGACTATATTTATTCACTGCCCATAGTGTCACTACAAAAATGTTTACGTGTAGCAGAGGGGTTCTTAAACATATCAATGGACCATTTCATTCTGACAGCTTTTTATTACAGTTTGTGTGTCTCCGATTTCATTGAATTCACTTCTTTGGATAATTATGACCAAAACCATTTTTATAAAAAAAGAGAATTAGGTGGTGCTGGAAATAAAAAACAGTTTCCATTTTCTGACCTGCTGAACTATGCTATCAATCCACCCAAACATGACTTGAACACAAAATTATATTTTCATGGCTTTTACCTTTCAGAGGTATCTGAAGTTTCCCGCAATCACTTGTATGTAAAAATGCCTTTGGAAAAACTGTTGCCTATGCTTAATGCATTTCAAATGAGAGACTTGGCTGCTCTTCATGGATTTAAAATGGCAAAAAAATACAAAGTGAAGGAGTTGTCAGACCATCTGCTTGCTCATATGTGTACAACTCAGTGTCCTAATGCTATTGCAATATTTGAATTCACCATACCTCCTCCAGAGCCTGAAACAGTTGAATTTCCACCCCAGCCATCTAGTGATAGCTTTTTCCATCAAATTATCACTGATTGGACAAATGACTGTGATTTTTCCCAGATAAAGGAGGTGGGTTGTGCTGTTTGTGGTCAACTGAAACCAATGGTTGAAATGAATGAACTACGAACAATGAAAAACTACTTACACATTCTTGAACAGCAAGGTTTAACTCGTAAGGAGCGAAAGTCCAATTCTGAAGCAATTACCGAGATTCAAGGACCTGTTATAGATCAGGATTGTAACCACATTTGTGACACCTGTCGAAAAAATCTGCGTGAGGGTAAAATACCTCGTATCTCACTTGCAAACGGTTTTTGGCTTGGTGCTGTCCCCAGGGAGCTGAAAGAGCTGAATTTTATGGAGAGGTTATTAGTCCAAAAAATGCGCACCAATTGCTGCTTTGTGAAAGTATCATCTGGAATGAGAAAAATGATATCCCATGTAATTGCATTTGAAACCCCAGTAACTAAGGTGTATGACATACTTCCACCACCCCCAGAAGAGCTTGATGAAGTACTAGCCATACTTTTCACTGGTCCATGTAAACCTACTAAAGATGATTTCAAGAAGACTAAAATGATATTGGTTAGCCACAAGCGTGTCTATGAAGCCTTGACTTGGTTAAAATTAAATCACCCAGCATATGAAACCCTGCAAATTTCTTTGGAAAATCTCAAAAAATATCCTGAAAATCTGCCACCAGTTTCTATTGAATTCAAGCAGACATCTGGAGAAAGTAACATTTTACCTGAAGCTGCAAACAAATATGACAATGAAACAGAGATTGGAGTTGAAACAGGTGAGCTTCCATTTGTACTTCATGGTGTGACAGGTGAGTCTTTGAAAACAATGAAGGTCGAAGTTCAAAGGGCAAAAGCTTTGGCACACTTACAACAAGGTGGTAAATTTTTGGCTGTTGGACATAGTGACAAAAGTGCCTCCATCTATGATAATCCTAATCTGTACCCACAGATATTTCCATGGCTCTTTCCATATGGATTTGGGGGGATTGGTATGACTACCATAAAGAATTTCTCTGAGAAATCACATAAAAAATATCTTTTAAATTACCATGACAGAAGATTTCAAACAGATATAAGTTTCCCATTTGTGGCATTTAGCCATGAACAAGTAAAATCTGCAACTGGAAAAGGTTTTGCAATGGTACATTCCAAGCAATTTGATGAAATTGCTGGCCGGATTCTCAGTGTCAATCAAAGTGTGCTAGCTAACATCACCTCTAAGCTTAGCAAAGGAGAGTCTGTTACACCAGAAACTGCTGAAGAAAAAAAATGCTTTGGAATTATTCGTGACTTGGATCATGTTGGCTCTGGTGTAAGGGGATCCATGACAAGTAAAAAATATTTACGGAATGAATTATGGTCTTTGATATCATATCTAGGTGCCCCATCATGGTATATTACATTTGCACCTTCAGATCTGACTCATCCAAATTGCCTAAATTTTGCTGTTGGCAAAGAGACCTTCAAACCAAAGTTGTCATTTACAAATGATGATAAATTCCGGGAAATAGTCAAAAATCCAGTTGCTGGTGCAAAATTCTTTGACTTCATTGTGAGACAATTCATAAAGCATATTTTAGGTGTAGATACTGATCACGATGGTATTTTTGGTAGAACATCAGCTTACTATGGTACAGTAGAACAACAAGGTCGCCTGACATTACATTTACATATCCTTCTATGGATCAAGAGTTCCAGATCACCACAGGAGATACGTGATGCAATTTTGAATCCACACAGTGACTTTCAACAGAAAATTGTAAAATACTTGGAAAGTGTTCATACTGGGGATTTTCTGACAGGATCCAGAGCTGAGGTTGAAAACATGTTGCAGCATAAAGGAAATATGGAAGGATATGAGAATCCCTTAAATACTCTTCCAACTGCTCCTCCAAAAGTTGATTGTTCATGCAATGAGATTGACTGCCAGAAATGTAGAGGCATGAGAGAATGGAAACAAAATTTTGTTGAGGAAGTTGATGACATTGTTTTTCACACACATCTACATACATGCAAGTCTACACTGGACAAGGCTGGTAATCGCATGAAAGGCAAAGATTATTTAGGGTGTCTTGACAATAAATGGGGTACATGTAAAGCAAGATTTCCTCGGGAAGTTTTTGATGCTACTCAGATAGATATTGATACTGGAGCATTGCATCTAAAAAAATCAGAACCCTGGATTAACACTTACAATCCTGTAATGACCTATCTTCTACGGTGTAATAGTGATGTTACTTCATTGCTTTCTGGAACTGCAATAAAAGCAGTTGTAGCATATGTGTCTCTGATTATATTACAAAATGGAGTTTGAATACACATGTAATTTTTGATGTGATTCAAACAATATTGACAAGAAATACTGAACTTATTAATGGATCCGGAACACGTCAAGACAAGGTTCGTCGACTTGTAACTCAAATGGTCAATCTTTTATCAGTCCGAATGGAACTTGGTGCTCCAATGATTTGTGTATGTATTTGTTAGACAATCCGGATCACTATACATCACATAATTTTAAGCCATTCCACTGGAGTAGCTATGTTACTGAAGCCGAAAAAGCTTGGAACACTGAACAAAACAAAGATAATAAAGTTGTTCTAATTAAAAAGAACGGAAGAATATTTGGATTATCCCGGGTGTATGATTATATTTATCGTCCTTCAGAACTTGAAAATATGTCATTATATGATTGGATCAGAAAATGTGAAAGGGTCAGAATACCAAAAAGCAATAAAAATTACAGACTTGAGAAAGATTTATGTGATATTGAGGCAGAGGAGTATGGTCCTGAATTTGAGTATAGTCATGATCCTGATTCAGACATGAGTGAAGATGAAATTGATACAGATGCTGAGCCACAGCATAAGAAAAAAATGTATTTCATCAAGAAATGGATGAAAATTCCTTGCCTACTCCAGCCGCCAAAACAAACCTTTCAAGAAATTTGTTCCCATTTGTGTATGGGCATCCATTGGCAGATTCTCATGCAATTGAACTTTCAACTGAGAACAAGGAGATAGTACCCAATTTTATTGGACCTGGACTACCAAGAAGGGACAAAGGGGACCGGGAATATTATTGCATGACAATGTTGGTTTTTTTTTAGACCATGGCGTTCAGGAAAAGATCTCAAACAAGTCAATGAATCATGGGATGAATCCTTTTTAAACTATAGGTTTACCGAAAGATCTTGTGATATAATGAATAACTTTCAACTTAGATATGAATGCTTGGACTCTCGTGATGACTTCAGAGCACAGAGAAATAGGGCGACTTTATCAGACGCTATTTTAGAATATCAAGATAATATCGAATACGGTGACTTAGATATTGTTGTTGACTCCGCTGATGATTCCGTTGGACGCCATGAACAGCAAAGAGAGAAATGAAATGAAAGAGATGGATGATATACTCCATCGTTCAGGATGGCATGAGGCAACTTTCGATTTAAGTCATACCATACCTCAAAGTGATGAGTTACCACTTGACAAATCAGTGAATTCATGGCAGCTGGAAATAGGCAAGAAAAGACAAGAAGTTCTTGATCAAAGGCAGAAAAATAACAAAAATATTCAAAGAAAAAAATTACACAATAAACATCCCAATCAAGTGGAAATTTTAGATAAATTTGTCTTTGAACATAAGTCCAGGGCTGGCAATATTCAGACTTTGATTAATTCTCAAGTGCAAAAATTCAACCTAAATACAGAGCAGGAAAGAGCTTTTCAAATTATTGCTAATCATGCTGTGAGCCCATTTAGTGAACAACTTAATATGTATCTTGGAGGTATGGGAGGAACAGGTAAATCAATGGTTTTAAAGGCATTAAATGACTTCTTTGCTATTCAGGGTGAGAGCTATCGCATTGTGACTGTGGCACCAACTGGACTGCAGCTGCGCTACTTGGAGGTTCAACATATCATTCTGTTTTTGGAATTAATTCAAAAACTGAAGGAGAATATAATTCAGTTTCAGTTGAACAAGTGTGTTCTCGTCTTGATGGGGTTGACTATATATTTTTGGATGAGGTCTCTATGCTGTCCTGCATTGATATGTATAAAATAAGTGAAAAGTTAGCAAAGGTTTTAAATAGACCAGAAAAGCCTTTTGGTGGTATGAATATGATATTTGCAGGTGATTTTGCACAACTTCCTCCTGCAATTGGTGGTGAAAGAGTTGCACTCTACAGTCATTCTATTGGCTCAGATTCAACCTCTAAATCAGGCCAACAAAGTGGGATTGGGAAACATCTTTGGCACCAAGTTACAACTGTTGTAATTTTGAGAGAAAATATGAGGCAAAGAACACAGTCTGTGAATGATGCAAAATTTAGAACAGCCCTTGAAAACATGCGCTACAAAGCATGCACACCAATTGACATAGCATTTTTTAAGGAGCCTTATCTCAGACCCAACAAAGGCTGGTCGTTCAATTTCTTCAGAGAATTTTCGTAATACATCAATTATTCTTACTTATAACAAACACAAAGATGTTGTCAATAAGCAAGGTAGTGAGAGATTTGCCACAGAAAGTAAACAAGCTTTAACCTCTTTTTATTCTGATGATCAGGAGTTTATTTATGAAGACACAAGCAAGGTTACATTTCCTAGAAAAAAGAGACGTAAGTCCACCAAGAAGCAGCTTACATCTTCAGTTCAAAGAGAGCTTTGGAATCAGCCACATTCTTATAATGATCAGCAAATTCCTGGAAGACTTGACTTGTGCAATGGCATGCCTGTGATGATTAGACATAATAGTGCCACCGAGCTCTGCATAACAAAAGGACAAGAAGGACATGTATATGGCTGGAAAGCATCAACTGGTAGGTGGGGACAACAGACTCTTGATGTATTATTTGTCAAGCTATATAATCCCCCATCCACTGTGAAATTTAATGGACTGCCAGAAAATGTAGTACCTGTAACCAAAAAGACAGCTCGAATTGAGTGTAAACTATCCAATGACACATATAAAATCATTTCTCGTACGCAAGTACAAGTTCTTCCAAATTTTGCGATGACTGATTATGCATCTCAGGGAAAAACAAGGCCATGTAACGTAGTTGACATTAACAACAGCCGTGATTTTAGAGCTGTATACACATCACTGTCTCGTGGCTCTTCTGCTGCTGGAACTTTAATATTTCAAGGATTTAATCCTGATACTATTACTGGTGGTCTGAGAAACGGTGGCTATCGACAGGAACTTAGAGAGCTCGAGCTCCTAGAGTAGATGAAATCACACGGTTAAGATACCTTAGACAATTGCCACCAGAGAGCACAGGGGAAACGCGATCGTCAGTTTTGAGAAACTTGAAAATGCAGAAAGGTGTTCAATTTCTACCTCCAAATATCCATCCTGCTATTGTCTGGTCCCCAGATGAATCATTCCCAATAAGTTATGAACAACCAGAACTCACTTGGAGAATTATTTCTGCAGAAGAAAATGTAAAGTCCAAAAGTACATACACAAGAGGTAACTTTAAGCCAGCAATTCAATCAAAGACAGCTGATAATTCTAATCACATCCGAAAACGAAAAATTCCGGATACACAGTCAAATTTCACTGATATTGAACCACTATCTAAAAAGCAAAAGACATTCTCTAATTTGAATGGCATGCAACAGCAGTTCTATGATAAGTCTCTTACGTGGTCAGATAATAGTTGTGCCTATGACTCTGTAATAATGTTACTTTATCATCTCTATCTCAGGAGAAGAGAATGCTTTGATTTTGAAAGTGCTCATAGCACATCTTTGATTTACAATGATCTAGCTGATTCTTTCAGCTCCAATACCAGTAATTTAAATGCATCAAGGGATAATTTAAGGATTGTACTTTCAAATCTGAACCCCATCAAGTTCCAGATTGGTGAATATGCCTCTGTAGAGGAAATTATGACCCAGATTCTTCAAACAGATCTACCATTCCTTAAGATGAAATCAATATGCCAAAATGGCCATATACGTACAAATTGGACAGATCAACCTAAGTTGATGCTAGAAACATACTCCCAAGTTTACAGTTCTACACAGTCTTGGGCATCTCAATATATAGAATCCGGAACGAATAGATGCCGCTTTTGTACTGAAACACCCCAGCAGATTTATAAGTTTACACGGTTCCCTGAATTTTTTTTCATGGCTATTCCATCTGAAAATGTTCAGGTTACACGAATTGATCAAAATATTCATATAAAAGTTGAGGAGCAAACAAATGAATATATTGTTGCTGGAATAATTTATCTTGGACAAGCTCATTTCATCACCAGATTGTTTCACGGTGAAGACCAATGGGTCTATGATGGTATTGTCAATTCTATACCCCAACCTTATAAGTCACTTAGTGACGACTTAAATCATTTCATTCATAAGAATGCGAAAATTATTCTGTACATCAAGGCCAATTAAGGCCTCGTACCTGCCACGCGAAGCGATGGCCTTATTCTTTCATGAAGTGGATGAACCTGATGTTGACGCAGAAAAAATACGGTTTTGCGGAGCAGGAGCACCTTTTGTTCACACATGAGTTAAAATTCAATACATTACAGTAGATATACCTACCACGATTTGTCGCAACTTGACTAGGTTCAAACCGGGTAGAAAACGTAAGAACATCACCAATGATGTCTGCTGCCATTTCAGAGTTGCCTTCGCCCAAAACCATTGTGATTGCGCCAATGATCCGGTCCGCATCTTGAGAATGTAATAGGCCGTCAACTTTTCGAAAGCGCTTAGGAGATGATGAACTTGTTTGGGCAAAAGTCGTCAGAATGGACAACTCGACGTGGATTGGAATCAGGCAAATAGCAGGATTGTGGGTATCGCGAGTATAGAGGACACGTCGAGCATAGTTAGACGAGGGATTGTATGCGGTAAGCTCTTGGGGGTTTATCCGAGCCGGATTGATGAAAGTATCCAATCGAGTAAATTTGAACCAGTCGACCAGAAACCTTAGAATCCAATATCAAGTCAAGGAAATGAATTAAATTAGAAGATACTCACAAAACATCAACGGCGTTACCAAGTGACTGCCATTCTGAAAACATCACATGACCCTTCCGTGTCGCCGATGAATTCCAAGACACCAGAGCGCCGGCCCTAAGAGAAATTAGAATTTAAATTGATTTAAAGTGTGTCTATCACCAACTTCAACGGTGGCAAAGTGGCATAATCAATCCCTTCTTTCACTAGGAGACGATCCTGAAGGCTTTTATTCGTGACCTGACACAGAGCAGGAAGAACACTTTTATGACATAAGTGAGACAACTTCTGTACCGACTCCCGAGTGGAGAAAACTTACGTAGGCTCGCTATAGGTTTGTTCGATCACACGCGGAGGGAGCACAGAGAGGTGATGGGCAGCAAAACGATCACCAAAAGTAGCCTTTGTCGAATAAGAAGGACTGGGCGATCTAAACATAAAGACATCAGGACAGATAATTCGAGCTCAAGCGGATAGTTATACAAAGGGGATTCAATCGCCGTACTATCGGTAGTATCTGACGATGCAGGAATCTGTGCCATGCTCGCCTTTGCTTTAAGTTTCTTCGGAGTGACGGGCGTTGCAGGTAAAGTTATTTCGGTCGACGTCCTGCAACAAATATGATCATTATATCTTGATAGCAAGCACAAGCCACTTAAAATTGCATGGAATTGTCTTGCCGGTCAGCATAAATAGGGTCATCAATGCGCGCTTTCAATGGTGGAACACGATGCCTATACATAGGTTGGTGAAAGAACAGATTAATGAAAATCAATAACACGTACTTTACAATATCCCTCCACTCTTCTGGGGTGTAAAATAATTTTGCGCCAGAGATTTCCCAAATCTCCTCCTCCTTGTTGTCGGTTCGGAAACTAGAAGTTGAGACAGATTATTGGAGATCAGAAATAAACGTACATTTTATCGGACTTACAGTTCACGAATATAGGTAACTTTGATTCGTTCAATTGTCTTGTTCTCGTCATTAGGATCTTGGTCACTAAAAATTGATCTGATAAGCTTGGTGACAGATATGCGAAAATTCCGGGACATTACATCAAAGGTACATTGTTGCGGGGCTCGGGGATGTATTTGCCAAGTCTGGAAAAGAATTGAGATATGATGTCATAGTAGCTCATAAGTGTCAGAATAGCTTTACAATTTGCCAAGATCGGACCTGTATCGGCAGAGAATGAACAATATTCTGTACTAGCTTATAGTAGTCTACTCACAGCGCATTGTAGACCGAGTCTTCATTCCGCATACGGTCCAGGCTAGAGGTGGAAATATCAAAAATAGATCCGGACGCGTAACAGAGTGTAAGTGACTGACATAGAGCGTAGATCAATTCTGCAAGTGAATTACGTCAATAGCGTCATTGAACTATATACCTGGGAGATACTTACAATTCATGGTCGAGGACATACTGCCCAATCCCACCAGAGATAGTCTCTCGTGGCACATCAGAACCTTCATCAGGATACTTCAACTCGTAATCACTATTCAGGAGTAAGAGATCGTTCACGAACGATCAACAGTAAGAAATTTTAACGGTATACCTAAATGGTTCCGCAAGGAGATCGCTCGAAGTCTCGGTAAGAGTTCTGCTTCAATTTCAGCATCCAAAATGAATTATAAAGCTGCATCCAAGCCTTGACGTGTGCCTTCGTTGTAACGGCGTTGTTTTTGGGATAATTCTATTTAGCAACCCCTCTAGCACCGCCAACCCCGGGTTGCCTATTTAGCAGCCCCCGTAGCTTCCGGCCATCAATCCGGACCTCGCCGCAAAAACACGGGCACGTGACCAGATTCTCAAGCCCACGCGCGCCCAAAATCTTTCTCAAGTCCCGCCGCTCGAATCTTACCGCTGCCTGTTCTCAGCGACAACACGGTAAAAAATTTTGTAAATTTATACAGAGCTAGATTGAATACTAGCCATTATGTCTATATAGTAAATTTTAAAAGAGAACTCTACCTACAATTGTGGTACATGTATTTAGGGATGGTACCAAACAATTATTTAATTGCTGTGACGCACCGCCTGCGAAGTTGTTAATTTAGTGCGGGTACGTACTGGTTCAAGTCCTATAAACTCATTTTGATCCACTGAGCTCTGTGAAACTCATAGTTAGTACTGGACTCCAGTCCTTTGTATTTTAGACAATTGGTTTCAGAGTACTGGATCTAGATTTGTCGGCCTTCTGTAGAATCATAAAAACACTTAGATTACTAGTTCAAGAATTGAATAAATATAACACCCAGGCCTTATTAAAGAAAAGGTATTTAAGAAGAACAGGATACAGTCAAGCAAGACAACAGCTAATACAACTGAAAATAGTTCTCATATAGAAAGAGAGACTATGTCATACAAGTCAAGTTAGATTTCCTCCTGTATGCTCTGCAGCCTCTGCTTCCAATAATGTTGTTGCAGGTGCATTAGATTGGGATTCTGTCATTGACCTGTGCCCTTCAGAACTACTTGCTTGACCTGAAGCAAACCGGATTGACTGTGATAAAGACATTTCATCAATGGCGGCAGACTTGGCATTTTCAGCTGCTGCTATAACAATAATAAGAACTGGGTATAATGCCTAGTGAACTTCAGCATTAATATTACATTGGAAAAAGAGTATATTGCTCACTGAAAGTCCTGGTACTGCTGCAACCCAGCATTGGTAAATAGCAGTTGTTTCATCATATTTGAATGATATTATGATATTGACTATCTGTATCTCACATTGGTCAAAACAAAAATCAACACAATTATTTTTTTACCCACCCAAAAAATGCAATACATTGATCCAGACTCGACCAACAGCAATAGAACTTTCTGAACCTTTCTGGATGATGTGCCACTATTACTCAGATTCTTTTTAACATCTTGGTAATGATACCTGTAAAATTACTCATTATCCAACTGTTATCTAAGATCTTGCTTTGATTTCGATAGTCTCACCATGTCTTGTGCCCAACGAGCAGAGTAGCAATCATATTTGTGAACAAAAGTGGGAGGTTCATGATTAAGTTATTGATCTGTGGGGTCGAACTGTCCCAATCCTTTAATATTTGTGCTGTAGCAAGCCCTCCATCTACAGAGCCTCCGACTGATCATAATGAAGTTAAACTATGTGATAATACACCCAGGGCATACTATACACACCTAAGGAACCAGCCATGCAGAACAATAGTGTCATTTTGACAGCACGACTCTCTGGGAACATAATCCATGCTCTCCACACCACAATCCCATCACTGATGATATACTACTAGGTCAATGAGTGATCAATTATGAAACATACTTTAAACAAAGGATTCTACATTGAGCCTGGTCACAAAAATTTGAATAATGTCAACCCTTGCCCATACTGTGTTTAACTTTTCAGAGTCTGGCGGATTAAAACTCAGTGACGGGAGCTGCACGATGAAAAGCTCTAAGTTGAAGACGGTGGAAATTGAGCTGGTCAAAAGCATAAGTCCTGTGAGAAGGGGCAGTACAGTTGTAATCCTTGATCCAGAGGCCTTTTTAAACCTAATTGGGGTTATTGTAATGTGGAAGCATATTAGGGCATAACTTGATTGAAGGAATGGGTTTTCAGTCTACGCACAGTAATAAACAGATGGTTGTAAGGGAGAGTGTTGCATAAACACCATATAATAGAAAAGATATTGCCACTATTCCGAAGTATTCTTTGATAAGCTTGAGCTCATCTTCAGAGAGAGGTTGAGACTGCATTGAAGATGTAAACAGTTAGGTAGAGGTGTTTGTGGGAGAACACTATGTCGGTTAGTGGGTCCTTTATATTTTGGAGTTTCGAACTACGCTACTTTGCAAACGGTTTGATCAAATCATTACTATCGAATCGAGACAAGATCTCTTTCTATATTATTTCAAGACAATATTCCATAACAACAGAATAAATAGATTCCGAAAGCTTCCCCGAGTTCAACTGCCAAGCCCCACAACCCCATACTTACTTCCAATTAGAATCTAAAGAAAGATCAAACAAGCAGTTAACAAGCACTTAACACCATAGAGAATAGAATGATTGAAGGATAAAATCACACATTATATCATGATAGAGCCTCCCGGCAGGTATCATCACATACATGATTTGCAACAATTCAAATATCAAAAACGAGATGAGGTGGGACCTTAGTTATCCCGTACTGATCCTCTCCCTACTCGTGTTCCCCTTCTCCCAACTCCTATAAATCATTCGCATCAATCTCATCATCTGTAAACTCCTCTCCTCTTTTGACTGCGTGGTGTCTTTTGAAACCTTCTCTTTGAGCCTATGAGTGCCTGTCAGTGTATAGTACTATACGAGATGGTATGAAGAGTGTGTATATCGACTAGAATCAACACAAAGGGAGATCATCACGGGCGATGCTTTGATGAAATTCATGAGAACGGGTGCAATCAAAGAAAAGAGAGATCATCACGGGTGATAATTTTACGAAGGTGATGAGAAGAGACACAATCAATGAAAAAGGAGATCATCACGGGTGATGATTTGACGAAGGTGATGAGAAGTAAATGTTGATGATTGACTCAGAATATACAACAATGGATTACTCACTATCCTCCTTCCCTGATATTGAAAAAAAAATAACTTTAGATTTTGCATCTTCCCCAAGTTGTACAAGCTGATAAATGTCTGGTTACATCAAATCAGTTTCCCTCGCCGCGATGTGGGTTCACTATAAAGAGAACACGGTAGCTATACCAAAACATAGCAAAAAAAAAAGAACAAAAAAGAACGGAAAAAAGCGAATAGAACCAGGGAGATTGAGGGGAGAGAGTGCGCACGGAAGGATCAACGCAACTTTTTTGTAAATCTCCTGATCCTGATCCTGCGCTTTGACCGATGCTTCATCTTTCATAACGTTCCAAAATGCAATGATTGAAATGATGCGTACTGCAAAACATAAGACGTAGAAGAGAATAAATGCGAGGAGATAAACGATGACGGAGACGTGATATAGCCATGAAATCTGTCATCAAAGTTTAATCGAAGTAGGATGGTAGGTTTTAGTTATGTTTGTGGTCAGTAGCTCGAAAATAAGTCAGACCTAGAATGATATTGATGACCTGGGAGCGTTAAGGGATAGTGCGCTGGAAAGACAGAGGTACATTCTATTGAGAGAGGGATAAGACACGTGAGCGGAGGAGGAAGAGGAGTTCAGGATGAACATACATAAACATGCCAAAGTGCCGCTCGTTGTGTATTCCATAACATTGGTTTACCCCTTATAATCCCCGACTCCGACTGAATAGGAGGAGGAGGGACTGGAGACATGGAATGGTTTGCTTCCGCCCTCTCCCGGTGTTCTTTGGGCAATTCTAACGCACGCCACAGCGGATAAACCAAATTTAGAAGTTCATATGACCTTTGAATTTCATTGTATTAGGAAACGGGGCCGTCTCATCCGGGATATTTCGGGAAAGTCTTCCATGCCACTTGAATCCCCTATTCCGACCGAACAGAGGATTACACGTGCATCTGCTGCCAAAGCCCTCACTTCTTTGAAAGGACTTTGATTCATTTTGTCTATAGGCAGGGAATTTTTCTCTATATGTTGACAGTAATTTTATTTTCCAATTTCTTTGGAATCATTTCACATTGTTTCATCCGTATGCTGGTAATTTGCTCTGTCTTTCAAACGCTCGTAGTTTTTTTTCCCTAGCATTGCAGCTTGTTGTTTCACCATGCTGGCCCCCACACACTCATTCTGCGGTACTACTAGTACCCCAACTCATTGCTGGTCCGCTCGGAACTCGCCTTCAGCTTGCTCCTCGCTCTTTCCATGCTGGTAACTCATTTCATCTATATGCTGGCTATTCTTTTTCTATGGTGGATAAGGAATGAGGATGTTGGGCTTTGGTCCTTGGTCCTATCATTTCAAAAACTCTACCATTAGATTCCTAGTGCTCGAGCACCCTTCCCTAATTTATTACACATATGTTGAGGGTGTCGGGCAATGTCCAAGCAAAGACAAGGAAATGCAATCGCTCCTGTCACAATGCATTCATGCTGGTAGTTCTTCACTCATTCAATACTTCACCTTTGAGTCCCCACTCCACCACTTCTAATTTGGTCCAAACATCAATATAAGTAATTATTATTGTTGGTTCCAAGTTGAAATTTTGGTGTCTGTCAACATCTTCGCTGAGAGCTAATGCCTGTTGCAGAGATTGTGTGACAAACTTGAGATGTATTTTGACTCTTGAGTATTATTCCACTTGAACATCATTGGGTCAGCTTTGGATTTGGTTATCAGCATGGAATAAGTAGATGTAAACTACCCTAGAAAAATCGCAAAGCTCATATGTACATGGGAACATATAAAGATATTCAATTTTTGTGTGAATTACATTTCTATGGCGGCCATTACATATCATATCATACCACCGTAGAGTCAGTCAATTACACTGCAGAGTCCCAGGTTAGAACAGCTGGACAACCAGTAGGGACAAGGCACACCATACCAGAGAGGGCCCACTCTACCAGACAGTAAACTCAAGTTGTTTTTTCCCCTTTGAAAGTTATTTTGTCTATTAGTATAAGCCAATAACTTTTTTGTACATGTCAGCAGTGATTTTGTATGTACAACAATGAACATCAAGTGTTTATGTTCTGAGTAAAACATCTGATATAGTCAAACATGTGTAATGAGTTACTGGTGACTTCTACTTTCTGTTTGTTTGGAGTCGGGGATGCTGCGCCAGCAGCGTTAAGATCTGTAAGGATAGAAAGAGCGACGTGGACAGCAAGAATCACATTATAGAAGATATGAGCTCTCTGAACAAAAAAAAAAAAGCGCAAAAAAAGACTCACAGGACAATGATGATCATACTTCACGCAGCGGTTGCATATCCTAAAGTGATATGTTCTCTCCGTTGTATCGTCATCCTCCAGGGTGTTGATACGTCGATTCTTTTTTTCGACGTGAAAATGCGACTCACCATTTGTCCACATTTCCTATACCTCGGGCCTGGTACCGATTAACTTTTTCGTTCTTTTATCCCCTTCTGACACCATTTTTCAAAGGGGACAACGCAGCCGTTTTGATGATGCCCATCGGAGACGTTGAAGAAACGACTTGTAAAGCTTTTAAATCGACAAACCAGGCGCATGCAACGAGGTGATAGTGGGTAAATGCGACCGTACAGAATGTACAAGGTCCTGAATCTGAGTCGAAAGCTCCGGAAATGGGATAAGCGATCTCACGATGGATCTGAGCCGATGGCTCCCGAAAGAGTTGAGCAGGTGACGGCGGAGTTCGGGCATGAAATCACGGCAAGCAAAGCAACGTTTGCCGCCATTCCATTCCGAATTGATCGGCGAACCGGAATGGCTTCTATTCAAACTTTGACGTCTGCCTTCGTTGTAACGGCGTTGTTTCTGTTCATCAGCCAACGTTGGGATGGTCTGCGTGGTTTCCCCGACCACTGTGGTCGCGGCTCTCTGCCCTTTTATTCAATCACAAGACTTTCCTGAATGAAATTAGATACTTAGTAGCCAATTTTTCATTTTTCATAGAAACCGACCAGCGAAAGAAAATGTTCAGTCAGAAAACGAGTTCAATTCTGACCCCGAATCCACTAACGCGTTGAACATCATATTCCGCAACCTTGCCTCGTCAATAGATTCTCCCTCCGGCACTCATCTTCACACCACTTCGGGGCTAGATTCATGGCTCTCCACTGCTACCATTTCAGAAAATTTCCATCTTTATTCGTATATCCTCTCCTTAAGGCTTGTTCAATTACTTTCTGATCGAAAAAGAGACTCGCCTCTTATGACCTGATGCAACGGCAAAGGAACCATAGCTCCCATTGCTGTCTTTTATACTGCGTTCCCGTCGACTTGTTCTTATCGCATGAAATGATACATAGGACCGATAGACGTTTTGTTTTGGTCGTATCGTTCATCAGCACAATTTCTTCCCTATCTTTGGACACAAGAGAACCCTTCTAGCCATCCTTTCTAGCCATCCTATCAATTAATCGGGTTGATAGAAGACAGAACAGAATTGGTAAATTGACCAGATTTTAATTCCCCACTGTCCTTAACCATATTCGGAATATCCATCTTCTCGTCCTCTGCCAAGAATTGAAGTAGCTTTTCTGAAAGTAGATATCAGACACCTCACCTATTCATGCTGTTTTCTAGTAAATCTGGCAGTCACGACAAACGCGCTGCCCCTGACAAACTCTTCTCCATCAAGAAATCCGAAGTTTTGCACGTATTGGGCAGACGGCAACAAAGATCCCACGTCTGATATGCTAGATTTTGTTTCGTCTTGTTGCGATTGCATAGACTGAGGAAAGAGTCGATCCTGCCTCTCTACTCTTATGGTACTTACACAAGGGGGATCCATACCCGAACTGAAAAATATTGGTTTGTTTGTTTAGGTTGACTGATCAATGTTCAACCTTTGAGTCTACAATATCCTCGCATTGCTATAGCCCGGTCTCCGAGTGTTGTTGATATAGTGTGGATACATACTGGTTTAAGTTTAATAGGCCCATTTGATCCACTGAGCTCTGCGAAACTCCATAGCTAGGACTAGACAGCAACATTATAGTCACCTTTCAGTCCTTTATATCTTCCAGACGATTTGTTTCAGAGTACTGGATCCAGATTAGTCGGCCTTAAGTGTAGAATGATCAAACACACTTGGATTACTAGTTCAAGATTGAATAAATAGATAAATACAACACCTAGACCTCATTGAAGAAAAGGTATTTAGGAGGAACAAAATACAGTCATACAAGACAACAGCCCATACAGTCCTCATATGGAAAAGCAGGCTATGTCATACAAGTCAAGTCAAATTCTCTACTGTATTCTCTGCTTCCGATAATGTGGTAGTTGCAGGTGGATTAGATTGGGATTCTGTCATTGACCTGTGCCCTTCAGAACTACTTGCTTGACCTGAAGCAAAGCGAATTGACTGTGACAAAGACATTTCATCAATGGTTGCAGGCTTGGCATTTTCAGCTGCTGCTATGACAACAATAAGAACTGGGTATAAAGCCTAGTAGATTTCAGCGTTAATACATATTTCTAGAAAGGAGAGCATAGAACTCACTGAAAGCTCTGGTGTTGCTGTAGCCCAGCATTGGAAAATAGTGCTATCTCCATCATATTTGAATTGCATTATAATATTAACTATCTGCACTCCATGTCGGTCAAATATAAACAATCACAATTATCCTTTTACTTACCCACAAAATGCAATACATTGACCCAGATTCAATCAACAGTAATAGAACTTTTTGTACCCTCCTGGATGATGTGCCACTATTACTCAGATTCTTTTTAACATCTTGGTAATGATACCTGTAGAATTACTCATTATCCAAGTGTTATCTAAGATCTTGCTTTGAGTTTGATGGCCGCACCATGTCTTATACCCAATGAGCAGAGTAGCAATCATATTTGTGAACAAAAGTGGAAGGCCCAAGATCAAGACATTGAATTTTGAGGTATAGCTAGCCAGGTTTTTCACTGTTTGTGCTGCGGAAAGCCCTGCATCTACAAAACCTGCAGCTGATTGTAATGAAATTAAAATTTGTGATAATACACTTACTAAGTGTAGGGCATATACTCACCTGAGGAACCACCCATGCAGAACAATAGTGTCAGTTTGACAACACGACTCTCTGGGAACATGATCCATGCTCTCCACACTACAATTCCATCACTGATGATATACTAACAGGTCAATGAGTGATCTACTATAGAACATACTTTGAACAAAGGATCCTACATTGAGCCTGGTCACAAAAGTTTGAATAATATTCATTGTTGTTAATACCGTGGTTAACTTTTTGGAGTCTGGCGGATTGAAACTCAATGATGGGAGCTGCACGATGAAAAGCTCTAAGTTGAAGACAGTGGAAACTAAGCTGGTCAAAAGCATAATTCCCGTGAGAAGGGGCAGTACAGTTGTGACATTTGATCCAGAGGCCTTTTTCATGCTAATTGGGGCAATTGTAATGGGGAAGCATATTAGGGCATAACTTGATTATGGGTTCTCAGTCTACTCACAGCACTAAACAGATGGCTGTAAGAGTGAGCGTTGCGTAAACACCGTACAATAGAAAAGATATTGCTACATCTCCGAAGTAATTTTTAATAACCGTGAGATCGGCTTCAGAGAGAGGTCGAGAATGCATCGAAGACATAAACAGCTGGGTAGAGGTGTTTGTGGGAGAGAAGCCTATGTGGATAAGTATGTCCTTTATATTTTGGACTTTCGAACTACGCTGATTCGTGAACAGTTCGATCAAATTATTACTATCAATTCTGAGTCTTAAATTCGGAGCCAATGTGTACTTCCATGATAGTGAGCTGAACATAGATCAGAGGTTAAAAGACAGGTTGCAGAGAGTGTAATCATGTGAAGACTAATCTCATGGTAGACATCTCTGTTGGTGAACAGATCGAGACGGGCTCGTACTTTCCATATCGTTTCAGGACAATCTTCAATAATAACAAAATAGATAGTTTACGAAAGCCTGCCCAAGCTCAACTGCCAAACCCCACGCCATTTTTATTTCCAACTTGAATCTAAAGAAAGATCAAACAGGTAGTTAACACCAAAGAAAACGTGAAGAGCATACAACGATCAAAAGACAAAATCAGGTCAACGCAATGTACAACATTACACTGCTAATAGTATAGCCGGACGTAGATCAACCAGCTTCCCAGCATCTTTTCGAACGCATGAAGCGTCATATGGTCACGATGGTTTATCATCATTGATATATACGGTTTGTGACAACGCGAATACTGAAAATGAGATGAGATGGGATCTTCATTGCTCACCTTAATTCTAAGATTGATATACTGATATCCCGTACCGATCTTCTTCCTCCAATCCTTATAAATCCATATCATCATTGGCCAACTCCTCCCCTCTTTGAACCCCTCGATGTCTTTCAAAACCTTCCCTTCGAGCCCATGATTGTCTGCCAGTGTATGATAAGATACAAAATGGTATGAAGAGTGTATATATTGGACTGTAGTGAGAAATGGTATTAGAGGAAAAGGAAGAACAAGGTTGAGTAGGTGAGCAGAGAAACCGTCGCAGGTGGTAGTTAAAGTGACAGCAGAGAGGAAGAGAGAACAAGGTTTGAGTGGCGATGAACGGTTTCAATCAGCACGCAGGTGATAGTTAAAGTGACAGCGGAGAGGAAGAAGAGAGAACAAGGTTGGGTAAGTACTAATGGATGGTTACTACAATCAGCACAGGGAGAGGACCGTCGCAGGTGATAGTGAAAGTGACAGCAGAGAGGGTGATCGTCACAGGTGATAGTCCGAACAAAGCAGATGAGAAGTTAACGTTGGTAAATATTGACTTGAAAATGGGGTAATGGATGAGCTCACTACCCTCCTTCCCTAATATCGAAGAACAACTTCAAATTCTGCATTTTTACCAAGTCAAACGAGTTGATAAATGCCTAGTTACATCAAATCAGTTTGTTTCGCTGCAACTTGTGGGTTTTCCATAGAGAATATGGTAACTATACTGAAGCACAGCCCAAAAACTTAAAGAAAGAAAGAAAAAAAGAAGACGGAACAAGGGACTACAAGGGGAGAGAGAGAGCGAGCATGCAGAAAGATTTGAGTTCTCACCCCACCTTGGTCAACGCAACTTTCCTGTAAATCTGATGATCCTGCGCTTCCACTGACGTTTCGCCTTTCATAACGCTCCATAAGGCAACCTGCATGATGCCTACTGCAAAACATAAGACGCAAGAAAGAATAAATGTGAGTAGGTGAGCGATGACGGGACATGATACGGCCATAAAATCTGTCAACGAGGTAGGATGGTAGGTTAGTTAGGTTTTTGACCGGTTGCGTGAAGAGCAGGGTCGACCTGGAATGATAACCCGAGAGCGTTGAGGAATTGTTGATAGCCTAGTAAGATGTAGAGTGCGGTGGAAAGACAGAGGTACATCCTATGGGTTATAATAGAGTCAGAGAAAGGACTAAGGCTTACGAGCGGAGGAGGAGGAGGAAGGGTTTAGGAGGAACATACATAAACATGACAAAGTGCCGCTCATTGTATACTCCAACATATTGATTTATCCCTTACAAACCGTAGGTACAGAAAGGACGGAGCAGACAGCAAGACTCACACTGCAAAAAACATGAGCCCAGAACAAGAAAACATGCGCGAAAACAGACTCACAGGACAATGGTGATCATATTTCATCACGCAGCGGTTACATATCCTACAGTGATGTGCTCTCTCCGTTGTATCGTCTTATTAGGCGCCAACTCTTTCGTTCAGTTTGACAGGACAATGCGACTCACCTCGGGCCTCATTTATTCACATTTCCTACTCTTGAGTAATCTCGGCCCTCGTAATTTAACCTCCCTGCCCTCTCATCCCCTCTGAAACCATTTTCTAAGGGCGGAAATGCCCTGTACGCGTAGTCATCTGTCGGCCGTTTGTGCGAAGCCCATAAAAGATGATCGTGAAATTTTTTGGGCGGTTGTGGACCTTCTGCATCGACCAAAAACGAGGTAATAGTGGGTAAACATGTTGAGTGCGATGAAAGTACATATGGGTCCGGTGAGGAACTTGAAGGGAAGAGTGGGGTAGATTACATCAACTATAAGTACGGACCTTCAGTGAAAAGCTCAAAGAGAAATCGGATAATGAAGCTCACAGGAACACGCCATCTCAGCAGATATCAGGACCACCACAAAAGTGATGAAAAAGGGACTAGCAGCACCGTTGATGGCGAGAGATCCGGCTGTTCTTGTCCATAGGTAATAGAATGTGGATAAGGGACCAGATGAACGTCGCCAAGAGAAGATAGCTAGAACAAAATGAACATTGAAGTGGAATCATGAGCGAGTAGCTGCAACGCGCGTGGGAGCGGTCGACTGAGATTTAGCGACATTCCCACGGCACTTCTAACGAGACGCTGTACTAACTCGACACGTCCTCGACGCTTACTTCTACACGAATTTTTTATGTCTCTACTATCTCTCAATACCCCTTCAATACAGTATAATCTCTCTCAAAACCCTCTATGTCGTATACATCGATTCACCAGAGTTGATGCGCTCTTCTGGTTTCCCCAGGTGACACCGGATTGGAGCTACGGAGAAACTTGAATGCTTTGTACACCGTACTCAGAGTGGAACCAGGCTTGACCACTGCCGGTCATGTGAGTTTTCATGGATCTTTTTTGTGCAGAATAGTTCTGCATAATGCTCGCCCTTTGTCTGAAGAGCATGTGAAGACTCCATCTCAGTCAACGAAAAACTCTGAATGAGCACTTTTCAATCCCGTCTTCTTGTCTCATAACCAGTTCGCTCTAACCAAAATTACATACAACATACAGTCTCGGCCGCACAAACATAAAATAAGCACTATTTATACAATATCACACAAGTATACCACCGGATCTGAGTCCGAGACAGTACTCAGGTGCATCTTGAGAGCAGTACGAAAAAAGGACCTAATAATCAAAACAAACCGTTGGATTAGGCTAAGGTTGCTCTCCTTATGAGTATCCTCCAACCAAGGGCGAAAAAAAGGGACCATGAACGTTCCCCCATGCATATATCCAAGCCTCGACTCGAATGAATCTACTCATCAACTCTATTTCTTCGTTTGGAGTATCGTATCGCCTGTGATTGGACTCGACTCTAGAATAAATGACGCTTGGTATGATCCAGTCAGATCAGTCTATCAGCGGAAGTGTGTGGAGGAGGGAGCAGGAAACCAAGTTGAGTGTTCCAGCGGGAGTGGAGAGCATAAAGAGGATACAGACATACGTGTGAGACAAATGAGTGCTCTTTTAATCCCACCTTTTCGTCTCGTAATAACCGATACGCCCTAACAGAATATAGTCTAAGCAGCATAAGAATAAGCAAGTCTTTACGATTCCACACGAGCCTTGTTACCAATCCCGAGCTGGTACTCAGTTACATTTTGAGAACAGTAGATCTCAAAAGGACTTTGTAATGAAACCCCGCTCATATTTCCAACTCGATAAAACATCTCTGATATAGCTAATCATATGACCCAACAGCTCACCACTAGCGAGTTCGAGCCCATTTACGAAGTATCAAACAGATATGCGAGAAGGCCACGTGAGACGTCCATGGAACATGGCGATTGACACGAGCCTGAAAGGGATCCACTCGATTGAGCGGAAGGTCAACATGGGAGAGACGATCCGTACGCTGCATCACCTACAACTTCGAAAGCACCTTGGGAATATACGAAACATAACGAGTTCTACACAATTACAAGAGCTGTCTTGTGCGCTGCAAGTACTAGTGCAGAAACCTTTGCTATGATGAGCCGAGAAGAGACACACGCATACATCGAGAGAAAACCCACACAGTAAGTAGATGATGTAGTGATAGCTTATCGAAGTCTTTTGTATAAGCAACTTGGAAAATAGACCCCGAACGAGGGAAGAAGATAACCAGCGAATTGTGTTTCAACGGATATAAGACTGCCATCGAGGAAGTAGTACTGACCTCGGCAAGTACAAGAATGCACTGCCGGTACTCGGAATTGGAGGTGTAGATCGGCTTTGGTACCAAATATCGTAGCGGGAAACCAGAGTCGTTTTGTCGACATACTACAGCGTGCATATGATGGATAGGTGGCCTTCTAGGGAGTATAGGTCTGACGCACATGGGACATGTAAACATACGGCCAGAAATCGTGTTAACCACTAACGCAATGAGGAATACACAACTAGAACGCACCAAGGTCTAATCAACCTATCAATCCTTCTAACCAGCTTCCTCTCTGCGTCGAGATTGACAGCGTCTTCATCGGCGTACTTCTCCAAAGCCTCCGGATCCCACGTAACACTCATCCAATGGGCCTCTATTTCACGACGTACCGAGGAAAACAGATGTGTTCTGAAAACTGATGTCAGACACGTCGGGTTTGAAATGACATCATATGGAACGCACTTGGTGTAGGAGATGTCTGTGTTGAGCTTGGGAGACCGAGTGTCTCTGGCACGATGAGGAGCAGAATCGGATAGTAAACCGGACGGGAAGGCTCAGAAGTGGGCAGACGAACAAACATACTCGGCAAATTTCAAAACCGATGATGTCACTGAAAACACTCGTTGTTTGTTTGTCCCAAAGGCCAAAGCCAACCCTTGGCACAGCCGCATCCTGTCCCTTTCTTTGACCCGGCATCAACTCAAGTCAAGGGCCAAGCACATCAGATCATTCAGGGACTGGTACCGCCTCTTTCACTGACTCTCTATGTATTGAAATGAACTTGACTACTTTTTGTACCTTGTATCAAATGAATTTACTTGTATACACAACGCGTATTGATATTGATCTTATTACAGTAGGTAGTATCTTAAGCTTTCTACCCAACTTCGGGATCGATAAGGTTCTCATCGTCAGAATTCCCAAAGTCTCCGCAGAAAACACATCCAATGGGGCTCTACTCCACAGTCTCTTGAAGAAAACAGAAGCCTTCCAGACAACCGCTGGTCAATCGGACACGGTTGGAATTAGAATGAGACGGGAAAGTTCAGGAGTGGAGGAACGCGAAGGGAGTGACCTGGGCTCTGCACCCTGAGCCCAAGGTTCGGAAAAAGGGAAGCAAGCGACGGCGGAGTTCTCATAGAATCGCCGGCCAGCGAAGCAGCGTTTTCCTGCCATCGTTCCATTTCGATTTGACCGGTGAATTGGAATGGCTTCTTCTGGATGTATTACATTCAAGCCTTGACGTGTGCCTTCGTTGTAACGGCGTTGTTTCTGTGCATCAGACAACGTTGAGATGGACTGCGCGGCTTCCTCGACCACTGTGGTCGTTGGTGTCCGCCCTTTTATTCAATCACAAGGCTATGGATATCATAGATACTTATTCAATTCTGCATAGAAACCGCCCAGCGAAAGAAGTTATCCTGTCAGAAAACGAGTTCAATTCTGAGCCCGATTGCATTAACGCCTTGGAGCTTGAACATGATTCTACAACCTTGCCCTGTTAATAGATTCCTCCTCCAGTGCTCATCTTCACACCGCTTCTGGAATCCTGGCTCTCTACCAGTTGAAGTTTTCCCCATCTTTATTCATATACTCCCTCCTTAAGTTTTAAGGCTTATTCAAGTGATTTCTGGTATCATCTTGAACACCGTGGGACTAACCCCTATGATCTGATGCCACAGCGAAGTCACCAGAGTCCCCATCGCCGTCTTGTAGACTGCTTTCGCGCCGACTTTTTCTTGACTATATCACATAAAAATAATATGTAGGACCAAATCCTCCATCAGCACATCTTTCCCAATTTTGTCCCTATTTTTGGACACAAGAGAGCCCTTCTAATCTTCCTGTCAATTAATTGGTCAGTAAAAGGCAGATTAGAACGACCCAAATTTGATTCCCCACTGTCCTTAACCACATTCAGAAGACCCATCTTCTTGTCTTCTGCAAAGGATTGAGCCGGCTAGTATTTGTTTCTGAGTATAGTTGTCGGACACCCGTCCATTCACATTCTTGTCTTGTATGGCAAACGCACTACCTCTTACGATAAACTCTGCCCTACAAAGAAGTCCGAAGTTTCGTACGTAACGGGCGGGCGACAATAAAGACTCTATGTCTGGTGGTATGTTTGATTTTCTTTCGTCTTAATATCTTGCGATTGTGTAGACTGACGAAAGAGTCGATGCTGCCTCTCCATGCCTATGGTACTTACACAAGGAAGATCGACCAAGAAATATTGGTTTGTCTAGGTTCTAAGTTGTTTGATCGATGTTCACGTTCAACCTTTGAGTCTCCAATATCGTCGTACTGCTATGACCCAGTCTCTGTGTAGTGCCGGATGTTTTTCATTTAGCGCGGGTACGTACTGGTTCAAGCCCAATGAACCCATTTTGATCCACTGAGCTCTATGAGACTCCATAGTTAGTACTGGACTCCAGTCCTCTGTATTCTAGACAATTGGTTTCAGAGTACAGGATTTAGATTTGTTGGCTTTCTGTATAATCATAAACACACTTAGATTACTAGCTCAGGAATTGAATAAATAAATAAATATAACACCCAGGCTTTATTAAAGATAAGGCATTTAAGAACAAAATACAGTCATGCAAGACAACAGTTAATACAATTAAAAATAGTTCTCATATAGAAAGAGAGACTATGTCATACAAGTCAAGTTAGATTTCTTCCTGTATGCTCTGCAGCCTCTGCTTCCAATAATGTTGTAGTTCCAGGTGCATTAGACTGAGATTCTGACATTGACCTGTGCTCTTCAGAACTACTTGCTTGACCTGAAGCGAATCGGATTGATTGTGATAAAGACATTTCATCGATGGTGGCAGGTTTGGCATTTTCAGCGGCTGCTATGACAACAATCAGAACTGGGTATAAAGCCTGTGAATTTCAGGATTAATATTACATATTTTTGAAAAGAGAGCATAGAACTCACTGAGAGTCTTGGTAATGCTGCACCCCAGCATATGTTTATAGTACTTTGTCCACCATATTTGAAGATTATTATCAGATTGACTATCTGCACTTCATGTTGGTCAAAATAAAAACAACCACAATTATCCTTTTACTTTCCCACAAAATGCAATACATTGATCCAGATTCAACCAACAACAATAGAACTTTCTGTACCCTTCTGGATGATGTGCCACTATTACTCAGATTCTTTTTGACATCTTGGTAATGATACCTGTAAAATTACTCATTATTCAAGTGTTATCTAAGATCTTGCTTTGAATCTGATGGCCTCACCATGTCTTATGCCCAATGAGCAGAGTAACAATCATATTTGTGAGCAAAAGTGGAAGGACCAAGATCAAGACATTGAATTTTGAGATATTGGCAACTCCCTCATTTTTCGCGAATTGTGCTGCATCAAGCCCTGCATCTACAAAACCTGCAGCTGATTGTAATGAAGTTAAAACTTGTGGTAATACACCTAGGTCATATACTCACCTAAAGAGCCGACCATACAAAACAATAGTGTCAGTTTGACAGCACAACTCTCTTGGAATATGATCCATGCTCTCCACACCACAATCCCATCACTGATGATATACTGGCAGGTCAATGAGTAATCAACTATGGAACATACTTTCAACAAAGGATCCTACATTGAGCCTATCCATAAAACTCTGAATAATGTTTATCCTTGATAATGCTGTGTTCAACTTTTCGGAGTCTGGTGATGGACTAAAACTCATTGATGGGAACTGCACAATGAAAAGCTCTAAGTTGCAGACAGCAGAAACTAAGCTGGTCAAAAGCATAATTCCTGTGAGAAGGGGCAGTGCAGTTGTAATATTTGTTCCAGAGGCCTTTTTCAACCTAATTGGGATCATTGTAATGTGCGTGAAGCATATTAGGGCATAACTCAATTGAAGGAACGGGTTCTCAGTCTACGCACAGGACTAAACAGATGGCTGTAAGGGAGAGTGTTACATAAACACCATATAATAGAAAAGATATTGCCGCTATTGTGAGGAAAATTCTGATAATCGTGAGATCGGCTTCAGAGAGAGGTTGAGACTGCATCGAAGATGGCTAGGTAAAGGCGTTTGTGGGAGAGAAGCCTATGTTGATAAGTATGTCCTTTATATCTTGGGCTTTTGAACTACGCGACTTATACGAACAGTTCAATCATATCATTACTATTGATTCTGGGTCTTAAATTTTAGTTTGAAACAGATATGTATTGCTGTAGTGAGCTTAACATGAATCAGGAGGTTAAAAAACAGGTTGTGTAGAATGTAATTGTGTGGGAAACTCATGACAGACATCTTTGCTGGTGAACAAATCGGGCCACTTGGTTTTTAAGATACAATATTCAGATGTGCATCTTGATGCATCTCAAATGCGTCTTACACGCATCTTAAATGTATCTTAAATGCGTCTTAAATGCGTCTTAAATGCGTCTTAAATGCGTCTTAAACACATCTTATACACATATCTGATACACATCTTGAATGCATCTCAAATGCTTTTCTCCCTTCTCCCTTCAATTCCTATAAATTATTCTCATCAATCTCATCATCAGTCAACTCCTCCCCTCTTCTGACTCTGCGATGTCTTTCGAAACCTTCCCTTTGAGCCCATGATCGTCCGTTGGTGTATGGTAGTATATGGAACGGTATGAAAAGTGTGTACATCGGACTATTATCATAGTGAGAAGGGGTACAATCAACGAAAAAGGAGATCATCACAGGCGATGATTAGAACAAAGGAGATGAGGTAGCTTTGATGAGCATGGGTTATTGACCCGAGATACACGACAATGGGTAACGGTAACTCACCATCCTCCTTACCCGATATTGAAAAATAGCTTTAGGTTCTGCATCTTTCCGAAATCGTACGAGTTGATAAATGTCTGGTTACATCAAATCAGTTTCCCTTACTACAGCACAAAAAAAAGGAACAAGGACGACAACAAGTGGAGAGAGAGAGCGCGGAAGGATTTGAATTCTCACCTCACCCCTACTCAACGCAACTTTCTCGTAAATCTCATGATCCTGTGCTTCGACCGACGTTTCACCTTTCATAATGCTCCACAAAGCAATGATCAGCGTGATGCCTATTGCAAAACATAAGACACAGGAAAGAATAAATGTGAGGGGGTAAGCGATGACGGGGACATGATATAGCCATGAAATCTGTCTCGAAGTAAGAATGATAGGTGATGGTAGGTTAGTTGCATTTGTGGTCAGTAGTATGAAGGATGGGTCGGACCTGGAATGATAACCCGAGGGCGTTAAAAAATTGCTGATAGCCTAATAGAACGTAGAGTGCAGTGGAAAGACAGCGGTACATCCTATTTATTATAATAGGGTCAGAGAGGGTACTGAGGCTCACAAGAGGAAGAGGAAGAACTTACTAGGAGGAATGTTGTATATTCCAACACATTGGTTTATCCCTTACAATCCATAAGGGCTGAAAGGGCGGAATAGACAGCAAGACAAAACACGAGCCCAGAACAAGAAAAAAAGCGCAAAAACAGACTAACAGGACAATGGTCATCATATTTTATCACGCAGCAATTACAAATCCTATAGTAATGCGCTTTCTCCGTTGTATCGTCTTATCAGGCGCCGTCGCTTTCGTTCGGTTCGACAGGACAACTCACCTCGGGCCTCATTTGTCCACATTTCCTGCACTTTGTAATCTCAGCCCGCGTACTGTCTAACCTCCCTGTCCACTCATCCCCCCTGAAACTGTTTTCCAAAGGCGACAATGCCCTGTACGCGTATTCATCTGCCGACCGTTTCAGTAAAGCCCATAGGAGACACTTAGGAAACGTTTTGGGCAGTTGTGGACCTTTCGCATCGACAAAACCAGGCGGTATCGGGTAAACATGTTGAGCGTGATGAGAATTACGAGGCCGACTGAAAGGAGGAATCGTCTTTACACACGGCTTTTTTCCCCGGTCGGTCACCGATGTGGTCTTGTTTGTCAAGACCTTTATTACCAATTTGGCATCGGAAACTCCGGCTTCTTTCATCCGAGTTCTTCACTGACACTAGTGTCTTCCTCAGTCCAGTGACAGTTGATGCATCGATGAGCCATTATAGGCCTCGTACTTGCCACGCTTGCGGTGGCCCACTTCTCTTCAT